>JAHBCN010021971.1:0-12500 GCA_019359885.1 Listronotus oregonensis | reverse complement strand
TGGTTATTTAGCCCGAAAATAGTCGTTTTTTCACGATTTGGACGAAATTTTGAGTATATTCGACCTTTTTAGGTGAGGCACATCTACTATTTCGGTACAAATGGCTTCCTATTACTCCCTACCATGCACACCGGCTCTTTACTAAGCTCAGCCAAGCGCGTTCAAAAAGCTATAGGCGAGCCCGAAAATAGCCGTTTTTTACGATTTGGTCCATATTTCGAGTGAAATTAACCTTTGTGGGTGAGGCACACCTACAATATCGCTAGCAATGGCTTTGTTTTAGTCCCTACCATACCACCCAAATCTTTACTAAGCCCAGCGAGGCACGTTCAAAAAGCTATAAGCGGTTATTTAGCCCGTAAATAGCCGTTTTTTTATGATTTGGTCCATATTTCGAGTAAAATTGACCTTTGTGGGTGAGGCACACCTACAATATCGATACCAATAGCTTCCTTATAATCCCTACCATGCGACCCGACTCTTTACTAGGCCCAGCTAAGCGCGTTCAAAATGCCATAAGCAATTATTTAGCCCGAATAGAGTTTTTTCACGATTTGGTCCAAATTTCGAGTGAAATCGATATTTCTAGGTAAGGCATACTACCATTTTGGTACCAATGGCTCCCTTGTAGTCCCTATTATGCACCTCGACTATTTACTAAACCCAGCGAAGCCCGATCAAAAAGTCATAAGCGGCTATTCAGCCCGAAAATAGCCTTTTTTTCGGTTTTTCACGATTTGGTCCAAATATCGAGTGAAATCAACCTCTATAGCTTATTGAACGCGCTTCGCTGGGCTTTGTAACGAGTCGGTGGAAGGGGTTACAAAAAAGCCATTGGTATCGAAATAGTAGATGTGCCTTACCTAGAAAGGTCGATTTCACTCGAAATTTGGACCGAATCGTGAAAAAAACGGCTATTTTCGGGCTAAATAACCGCTTATAGCTTTTTGAACGCGCTTCTCTGGGCATAGTAAAGAGCTGGGTTGCATAGTAGGAACTAAAAAAGAGAGCCATTGCTACCGATATTGTAGAAGTGCCTCACCCACAAAGGTCGATTTCACTCGAATATGGACCAAATAGTGAAAAAACGGCTATTTTCGGGCTAAATAACCGCCTATAGCTTTTTGAATGCGCTGGGCTAGGCTTAGTAAAGAGTCGGAGTGCATACAAGGGATTACAGGGAAGCCATTGGTACCGAAATAGTATATGTGCCTCACCTAAAAGGTCGATTTCACTGAAATTTGTCCAGATCGTAAAAAGGCTATTTTTGGGCTAAATAATCGCTTATAGCTTTTTGAACGCACTTCGCTGGACTTAGTAAAGCATCGGTGTACATGGTAGGGACTACAAGGAAGCTATTGCTACCCAAATAGTAGGTGTGCCTCACTTACACAGGTCGATTTCACTCGAAATTCGGACCAAATCGTGAAAAAACGACTATTTTTGGTCTAAATAACCGCTTATAGCTTTTTGAACGCGTTTCGCTGGGCTTATTAAAGAGCTGAGTTCCATAGTAAAGGCAATGAGGAAGCCATTGGTACCCCTATAGTAGGTGTGCCTCACCTACAGAGGCCGATTTTACGCGAAATTCGGGTCAGATTGCGTAAATGACATTAAAACGACGCTTTGGCCGGACGAACAACCTCCTAAACCATCTAAAACAACCCGATTTGAACTGGTTAAGTAATAAATTTGTATTCTAGAGATCTTTACAAAACTATTGGTACCAATTTTGCCTCTAGAACATTTACGGAATATTTATTTTTAGCGTACTTAGCTAAGGTGTGACGAACCAGCGAAAATATACTTTGCAAAAAAAATATTTAGTGGATAAAAAAATACTCTTTTATATTTTTGTTTGGTTCACGCATGGAAACATCTTGTTAGAGGTCCTACTTGATGAAAAAAAATATTTGGGCAGGTAAGTGTTCAAAAAAGCAATTTTGTAATTTTGGGGTTCAGTTAAGGTGCGAATTTTTATGGAATTCGTCATATAAGAAAATAGCTTAAAAATAAATATTTGAAAAATGTATTTAAAATTGAAAATAAAAATTTAACACAATCAAGAATGATAATTAACGTCAGTGTCATAATGTTTACAACAACAAAACAACAATCGCTGGCAACGAGCAAAGCTAACTTGATTTATTTCAATAATAATTTTTCAAGATGCAATTTGGGTACATAAGACATTTTTTTAATTAACGATTTCTCCCAAACGGTAAGTTTTACGGCAAAAAAGAAAAAGGGATTTTTTGTTTATAATTGATTATAAAATTTTTATAAAACCAAATTTTTTTTTCCGTCAATGGCGTAGATTTTTTTTTAAAATTGTTTGAAAATTGCATAGCTACGCCACTGGTTGCAAAAAATTAAATGAACATCTGAAAAGTGTGTTTTTATGCCCTAATATCCTGTGCCAAAATTCAGTTCAATATCTCAAACCGTCTTTTAAAAATGTATTAAAAAATGAAAAAAAAATAAAACTTTAACACCCTTTTCTTAAAACTAAGCATTTTAGGGGCCCCCGTTTATATGAAATTTTTGACTTAAAAACGATCCAGGAATGCCTCCCTTCAAATTATGACATACCATTAAGTAACACCCTGTTTTTTTTTTATATATATATATATATATATATATATATATATATATATATATATATATATATATATATATATATATATATATATATATATATATATATATTATATTTAAATTTTAAAAGTAAAGGCACCGTATGGAAAAGGGGTTTTACAATTTTGGTGTACCCAATTCAAAATACAAAAAATAATTTTTTTTGCATCCCAACTTCCGCTCGTTTTTCCCCTATTTCTGACTGGTGGGGGTTAAAATGGAAGAATTATTTTTTTTAGTTTTTTTGTGTATGAGGGGGGGGGGGGGGGGGGGGGTTTCTCCCAAACGGTTTTTCCAAAAAAAAAATTTTGTAAATAAATAATAATAAAATATTTTTTAAGAAAATAATTTTTTGTGATTTTATAGAATAAAAAAAAAAAATCTTTTAAGTTATCAAAATGTCAAATAAACCACCTCTTTTAAAAATAAAAATTTATAAAAACCCTTTACATTTTTAAATTTAATAAAAACCCAAATTCCCACCCCAATTTTAAATTAAAATTTTTAGATTTTGCCCTTTTTCCAAAATTTTTGTTTTACTATAAAAAAACTTGGGGGAAATAATAAAAAAAGTATTATATAAAAAAATTTTTTTTAAAATTTTATTTTATTTTTATTTATTAATTTAAAAAAAATTTTTTAAAAAACAAGGGAAAATTTCATTTGGTTTTTTTTTCCCTTTTAAAAATTTTTTTCCACTCTTTATATTTTTTTAAAAAATGTTCTCAATTGTTTTTCTGGGTTTTTTTAAATTATAAATTTTTTTTTTTTGTTTTTTTTTCTGAGGCACTACTGTTTATGTTTTCTTGGAGTTAAACAACCAAATGCGAAATTTTTTTAAAGATTTTGGAAAAAAGGAAAAAACCTGGGATTTTTCCTGGTTGAAAAAATTATTAAAAACCCCCCAATTCCCTTTTAAAAGGATTTCCACGGTGATACCATTCAAAATTTTAATTTTTTTTTTCCCCGCCGAAAAATCCATTATTAATAACTATTAAAAAAAAACTTTTGGTAGCAAAAATCGACACAGTACAACTATTCCCCTGGCGTTCGATACTAAAGAACTTTTCCAGAAATAAAACGTATTGAATTGTTTGCTGAAAAAATTATTGATCGATAAGCAATGCGTGCGGCGTTTTTAGGAATCCAAAATCGCTAGGATCGTCCTATGCCCGTGGTTTTTAGAAAAAAAAATTTTAAAATTATATATATATATATATATATATATATATATATATATATATATATATATATATATATATATATATATATATATATATATATTTGTATGGACATTTTGTAGGTTAATTATTGGTCTATTTACAGTATGTTGTATTAAAAAAAAATGAGTTTTAATCATTATTTAATATCGGTAAAAATGCATTTTTTTTGGGACACCCTGTCAAATATATTGCTATAATAGCATGTAGATCTTTTAAATACATGCATTGTCTAACCCCAAAAAAAATTTCTAGTATCCAGCTCGATTAGGCACGTAAATATTAAACCTTTTTGACATGGTGATGTTTCTTTAAAAAAATTGTAATTAATTATTTTCTCAAAAACGGTAAGTTGTAGGTATAGGAAGATGTTAAAATTACTTAGAATTTTGTGTGGAATCCGAATATGCAATAAAAAGTAGGGTGTTCCATTTAAAATTACAATGTTGCCATTGGTTTCGGTTAGATCTGGCAACGCTGCACTTGCCAAAATACTTTTAAAATGTAGCTTATCACCTCTTATGACCGTGTGCCAAATTTCAAAAAGTTGTTTTTTTTGGTTCTCCAGAACTTTTAATAGGACACTCAACGTGAATCACCCTGTATATATATATATATATATATATATATATATATATATATATATATATATATATATATATATATATATATATATATAATATATATATATATATATATATATATATATATATATTGTACATATACAAGTTTCACAATAAAAAAATAATTTCCGAAAAAGTAGTATTGCTTGCTATGGAAGAAGTTGAATTGTACTCGCATGAAAAAGGCATTGATGCTGAATACAATATTAAAAATGTTGATGACATGTATAAAAATATGCCTCTTTATCAAGTTGCTCAGGTCTCGTGGTCGTGTGTAACGACTTTTTTAGAAATTTTACCCTTGGTACGTAAGGTAAGGGCTTTAAGCCTCTGTAAAACGTAGTCTTATGATTGGTTGGTAAGTAAAATTAAAGTAAAAAAAAAACATTTAAAAAAATACCTTTTAACTAATAATTATACAGCACAAAATCATATTCAGAAAAAAAATTAAAAAATTATTTTCAGAAGTTAAGATCTAACTTTACTTTGTTTTAAAACATGTATTAAGAAGGACATAAAAAGAAATTTAAATTAGCCATTAATCAACAAATTTAAGGTACAGGGTTGTCGAACGAGAACTCGACGGGGAAGACCATTTTTGTGGCTTACCTCATATAGAAAAAGAAAATGCCGTCTAGCGTATTTTTTCTTGTAGAATCCTAAAGAACATTTGCATTAAAACAAAAAAATACAACTAGTCTGAGTAAATCTGTAATTTACCGTTAAATGATTTTGGAAGGTCATGAATCGAGATGAAACCCTTTGCATTGTCTTTAGAAACAGATCAACTACAGAGTGTCTGAAGGAAATAGTGGATCCTACGAAAGGGGGTGTTTTTTGTTCTAAATAATTGTATTATTTAATAATTTTGTGAAAAATAGATCTATAAGTATTTTTTTTTTAATGTTCTTCAATATTAATTAACAACATTGCAAGAAAAGTATTGTTTACTGGCTCATTTATTTTGATTATCAGCCTATGAATAGCAACCCTTTAAAAGAAAAATCCTAGCTTGTATGCCTAGCATAGAAGTGCTATTTTCCTTTGTACATGATTTATGTAGCATTAACTAGCTAATTGTTATATAATTTTATATATTAAATATTGAAATGTTGATTGGGCCTTTTTTTGGTCGTGATATTCGAAATTTTTCGACCCATATCCTTTCAAATTTTAAGACAATATATTATTCTGAATTTCTAAAATAAAAATGGAACCTAAAAAAGCTTAATTTTTAACTTTTTTTAACATTTAACAACTTAATTTGTTAAACGTTTTGCTTCTTTTAGTAGATTAAATATAAATTGTAAAACAAAAAAAATATTATAAACATGTTTTTTAGAGAACATGTCCAGATATTTTATTTATTTAATTTATCGGTATTTTTTAGCATTTTTAGAAATAATTTTAAATTAGTTAGTGTAGATTTTAAGGTATTTTTATAATTTGTATTAATATGGCCTGCACTTGTAATTATATATTTTGTTTTTGATATATTTAGAATTTGGAATATTTGTTACAAATTATTCAAAATTATTAATATAAATAAAAGTATTTTCTGCAAACATTGGCATATTTTACAAATATTTGGTAAGTCATTATTAATTTAAATATTCAGCACTAAACCCAATATGCCCTGGGAAACTTTAAAATCGTTTAACTTTAGATAGAAAAAAACGTTGCTAATTTTTTTTTACTTATATATTTTACTTAATAACCCTAATAAAACAGATTCCTAAAAAATATACTTACTGACAGTAAATACACTTTACTTAATTCAGTTAAAGTTTGTTTATTCTATAGAATTTTTAACAAACTGACAAACACGCTAATTTAAAAATATTTAAATAGGATTAATTTAAACAATTATTGAAGTAACGGACTATATACTATAATAAAATTAAATACAATAATTGTTAATGCATTACATTAAGTCTAGTATTGGTAAAAACTGAATGACTTTACTCCACATTTTTTGCAAAAATAATTTGGTTCCATATTTGGGAATTATCAAATTTCAAGTTTCATGGGCGTAGATTGGCAATAGATTTTGGTAAAAAAGGTAGAAAATTTATTCATATTATTAAAATAATTACTTTCTGTTACTTAAGAGTCTTTTTATACTAAATAGTCAAATTCACACATTGTAAAGTGTAAGAAATTGTCCTAAAAGTGAATAAAAATGGTTAGAGTAAAAAGGCCAGGTTTGTGTTTCTTTAACATAGGTCATTTAACCTCAGATAAATTAAAATTAAAAATATATGTATCTTTAAGTACCATTTACCATTTCAAAGAGGTGTTAAAATACACAAACCAGATATTTTTATTCATAGGTCATTCTATCGACCACCGCCACCACAGCCTGCCATTACAATAAGGATAAAGGTGATATAATTGGGGTGAACCACATGATACGCGTCCTTCAACTTACGCTTAGAACAGCCATCTTACTTAATAATAAATAAAGTTTTTAAAAAATAATGTTTTTTTTTGAGAAGAAGTGTAATAAATTAAATATAATTATTATTCTAAAGTAAGAAAAAAGTGTTAAGAACAATACGACTCTTAAATTATTTATTTAAAATATAAATTTTTCCTTTTTGATTTATTTTAATTAAACCCTTTATGTTTAAACATTGCTAAACAGAGATAATGTTCCAGAAATATATTTGTCTTGATGATAGGACAACTTTCGTGACACAAAAAGAAAATACCCTATTAAGGTTTATCTAAATTTGGTAATTTGTTGGAATACATTTTTTCAGTTTTATTTAGAGTGCAATGAACGTCACAAATTTAATTTTCAGGACTTATTAACAAAAGTATTTATTATGTTTACATTAGTTATTAATTTTCGATTTAACGCAATTTAAATTAAACAAATTACGTCTCGTTTTTTATTAACCCTCGCTTCCTTGGGCCCACGATGTATATGGTACTGTGAAAGTTCGAAATTGGTGAATGACGACATTCACCGGTTAATGCCAAAAATAAAAAAAAACTGAACGAGCACTAACTAATGACAGTTAAATTCGGTTTGGGTTTTCTTTTCATTCAAAAGGCAAATAAATAATTTATCTTTAGATATTAAAAATAAAATGACAAAAAGGAGCCAAATTCGCCCATCCATAATCATCCACTAAACGATATCGAATACTAAGTAAATATTATTTTCTTGTCGGGAAATTGCTGAAAGAGTGCACTCCAGTTATCTGTAGTTGGGCAGGGCTTTAGGAATCGTCGTCTTCTTCTTTTTCTTCTCTGGGAGCAGTCTTGATTCACTACCGGAGGCAATGCAGCCTCTTGGACTTTTTATACCTAATCTCCCATTATCTTTTATACCAGTCCTCCCATTACTCTTGTTCCTTCTACAAGTCTGTATAACCTCGAGAATGGTTAGTTGATATATTCCTGTGGGCTTATTTCCGGTTGCCCAAATAATACCTGTCTTTTATGATTCAGTGCTTCACATTCGCACAGGATATGGTAGACTGTTTCTTTCCCCTCGTCGCACATTCTGTAACTTGGGTCCCCATTGTATGAGCCTTTTTTGTGTAAGTGTCGTCTTAGGTTATCGTGCCCTGTTAGCAACCCTACTGTTATGCGAAGTATTTTCCTACTTTGTCTGAGTAGTTCTTCCTTCGTTCTTTTGGATGGGCCGCTTATGAAGCTTTTTCCATGTCTAATTCTTCTGAGGTTTCCCCAGTATTCCTCGTGTTTGTTTCGGATTCATTCCCTGGTTTGCTCTCGTGCTGTGGTTTTGGTCACTCCAAGGGCAGGTTCTGGTAGGTATGGAGTGGATGATCCCTGTCTCGCAAGCTTATCCGAATGTCCTGGTACCAACAAAAGAGTTACTCTGTTGCGTTCCCCCAGGACTTTTCGTTCTTTTTGGCATTCCCATGTCAGCTTGGACGTCACCTTGGGGTTTACTAGTGCCCCTAGTGACGCCAGGCTGTCTGTTATTATGCAGATCCGCTTGTTTTTATAAGCCCTCCTGTTATCATCTTTTGCACAGTGCAGTAAAGCATAAATTTTCGTTTGAAATACAGAACTGTGTGTTCCTATAGTGGAATGGAGAATTATGAATTTCTTATTTCACTGTACACGCAAGCTCCAGTTCCCTGCTCGGTTTTGGAACCATCCGTATACCATATAATGTCTCCAACCGTGCCGGGGGGATCGGGTTGCTGCCACTAACTTCGATCTGGAATCTTTACCTCAAAGTTTTTGTTAAATTAGTATTGGAGGAATTGTCAATACAAAAAGCCCGAACACTCTTAAATTCGATTTTTAGCAATATAATGCCGAACCATCTCTAGCCAGATTGAAAATAACCGTAATAATCATTATCTCGAAATTTATCTCCACCTATTAGTCCAAGAGCCCATGACATAATATGTTTCATGAAGTGTTTGTTTAAGGTAGAAATTTTAAATTGTTATCTAGATATAATAGATAAGTAAGTAATCAACTGATTGCCTAACTTACCTGCGTACACCAGGTCCTGCGCTTGCAGAAAAGGTGCAAAAATTCCAAACAAGTGTTTGATCCAAAACCCAAATTGGTTAAGAATTAAAACTAAAAAGGCAATCCACTTTGGAGGAGGTTAATTTTAAATCAAAAACCGCCCCAAAGTTGTCTATTTCTAAAACTAAAAGTGTTTTTATTCATGCTGAAACCATGAAAAATTTGGGTCGACTTGTATGCTCAGTACCTGCTGTATACAGATAAGTCAGGCAATCAGTCAATTACTTACTCATCTATCCTATCGAAACAACTATGTGAAATTTCTACCTGAATCAAACACTTCATGAAACATATTATTATATGTCATGAGCTCTGACTATATGAACAGCAAGTTGTATTCTATGTTCGCGAGAACCTTTAAAAATTGCTAGGCAGCAAAACGGCTAGAGGAAGAAGCATTTCCTAATTGACAAGAAGTGCAAGAGGTGGAAATCATTTTCCTTTTTTAAACTCACCAAACACACTTCTCGGAATAGAAAAATAATAACTTATAACCGCAAACATGCCATTTAAATCGCACACAATCTTGAAAAGGCTGAACTTTTATTATTATTATTAATAATGATAATCAAACTATCAAATAAAATTAGGTAGTAAAATAAAGTTACAATTTGGTTGAGACGTGCGTTAAACTTACTAAGCTTTTTCCCCGCACATTTGAATCTATTTTTATTCAAAATTTTCCCCGTTTTTTGACTGTTATTAAGTTAAATTTACAAAAAAAGTAGCACAAAAATTTGTTACGACAAAACCCCTAACTTTAAAAACCTTTTGATAAGTCGTGTATTAATTATTTTTCCACGTCAATAAATTCTACATAAAAATTTAAATTTAAATTTGGAAATTTTATTAAATTTCATTTTCTAGTAGGTTCAATTAATTTAATCAGTTTTTATTACCAACCTTTAACTGGCCACAACTCGAAAACAGGATATTACCGGACCTATGTTACTAAGAATTTTTTGACTTATTTTAATTTGAGGAGGACGCTACTGAAAGGTTTAAACACCCTATAAAAAAAATTAAAATTTAGTGTTATTTATATTTTAACCATTTTTTCAATTTTGACGTTATGTTATCAGTAATAGGTTGTATATGTAGAGATCTAATAATAAAATATATTCCATTTTATTCTCTTATCAACTAATAAACAGAATAGAATATCTGTAACATTGTAAAAGAAAATTTTTTATTAATTTTGTATGAATAATTCTAGATTAATATTGCGACATGGGTAATCTAAGAATACACCATGTTTTTTTTTCATTTATTTTTTTTAGACAACTATCACTGACTTAACTGGTACTTTAGTTGATCTTGATAAAAATTTAATTATATTAGACCAAGTCTTATCAGTTTTTAGTTGCATGTACGAGGTGGCAGGCATGTTTTTGCTGGAAACTCTTCGGAATAATAAATATAACTGAAATCAAGATATGATCCCTCTTAGAAAGGCCCGAAACATATATATTCAAAATGTAAAAAAATAGATTATAGATTATTTTTTTCTACTTTAATCGCCTATAACCCTGTAACTCGTTAGTTGTAGACAAAAATTGTAGTTAGAAAAAGGTTTCTTTACTAAATTTCCTACAAGATAGGATTGGTTGGAAATCGTGAAATGCATTACGTGGTTGCAAAAAATTAATAAAAAAGCCAAAACAGCAGTTTTTTAGATTTATGTTGAGGAGCACCATTTTCGGCCAAGGATCATCAAACCATCACAGTTTATATTTAAGTTTCTTTCACATACACTAAAGATCTTTAGCTTTCAAATATTAAAAAAAAATGAAAATTGGATCATTTGGGCGTCCTCAGCAATTATTTAAAGTCATGAAACAAATTTTTGCTTTAAAGCAAATTGACTATTCCACGAATTTCCATGAAAATTTTAATGCAAATTTGCTTTCAAAGTACTAACAAAGACCTTGTTTTAATAAATCAAAATCGTCAATCGGTCGATTGGTTGCTAAGATACAGGTTGCCAACGTTAATAATAGAGAGATTTTTTTTTAAAAGGGCCCTTTCGCCGTTATAGCGGTATGTGTTATAAAAATTCGTGCATGTTCGTGTAAAGGTATGTACACACCGAAAAACAGAACGAACATTAGTGAACCAACGTTTTTCTTTAGTGTAGACAGTGAAAACGGCGAACAAACGTTTGTTTCTTCTTGTTCAAACATGTTCGAATAGACGTCGATACATAAAAAAATGTTTATCTCATCCAAAAATATTTCCACTAGCCAAACAAAAGTGGAAAATGTTTGGTTGCGCTATTGACGGAAAGAGCGAACAATAAACAAAGAACACATACAAAAAAGGCGAACAAAACGAATGTTTGTTCTTGGCAATTGGCAACAAAACGTACTTGGGGAAGGCTCGGACCTAAAAACTTATTATTTAATTGAGAAATATAGGGCTAAAAAGGGGTGTCTATTAATATATATGTACGTTTAGGATGTGTACCCTAAAATAATAAAGCACACTTGCAGCCAAATTGAGAAATAATCTAAGCTGATGGTAAAAAATTCTCTTGGTGGTAAAGTTTCGCTGTTGGCTCAATATCTTCCCTTGAGACGCTAGGGTTCGATTCTTGGTTCTTTCTTTTTATTTTAAATCTTTAATTTTTTTCCTAAATAAGTATTAATTAAAAATGAAATTATTTTATTTTTTTATTAAAAAATATTTTTTAATGTCTTAGACTTCGCATCTCTATGGCCTTGAGCATCACCTACCTAGAGGCAACGTTGCCCTCGTCCGTGGTGAAAGCGTGCGATAGAGAAAATACGCTATAAGTTTTCCTCTCGCTCAGCGTGCCTGGTCCGCGGGAAAGGTTACATTCCACCCCCGCCAAAGAAAAAAGTTAAACACTTACAAGATCGTAGGCAGCTCTCCCTTACCAAGGGGGTAAAAATTTTTTTATTTATATGTAGATGTAGAATTAATGTCTAGTTTTGGATCCCCCAAAATATGACTTAAGAAATTTTGAATTATTCTTTTTTACCCTTAAAGATTCCATTTTTTTGGTAAAGTTTTGTAATATTATTAGTTTTCCTTGTCTGCCGTCCCTGAACAAAATCCGGGATGCGCTCTTGTGCACCTATTCTTTTTTTTTCGCACACTTGTTCGACGTCGAGGACAAACTGCCCCTGTTTTGAAGGTTATAAAGATGTTAAGTCCAAATTTTGGGGTCAACCACTTTAAAAAAATTTCTATTTTTTTTAAAAAAAGGGGTTTCAAAAATTTTATACAAACTGTTAAACGGTTTGTAACAAAATTTATTTGTTTCACCATGGCATGAAGTTTTATCTGGCCGAATATGAAGGTCGTCGGGAACTGGGGTTTTTTGTATTTTTTTTCCTTTTTTTTTTTCATTTTGCCGAAAAATTTTTTTTAATCAAAATTATCTTGTAGGAAATTTTTTTAAAAAATCTTTTTTTCCTACAATTTTTGTACCCAACACTTACAAAATTTTGGGGTGCCATAAAGATAA
>JAHBCN010021970.1:0-13875 GCA_019359885.1 Listronotus oregonensis | reverse complement strand
GGTTGGGTCTAAAAATCTAAAGTTTTTTGAATATAACCCGTTTTATCAAAGCTATTACAGTATTGTTTTGTCACCTTAGTAAATACAATATTATCAGATTTATTTTTAATTTGTTTTATTAGTTTTGTTTCTTCTTTGGAGAAGTTTTTTTTCAAAAATTTGGGTTTTTTATTAAAGTGGAAGATTCATATTTATATTTAATATTATTCAGTATCTTTGAGTGCTCTTTCTGTGTCAACACCAAGAATTTCTAAAAATTAGTATTAATATTTTGAATATTTGTTTAAAACCTTTCTAAAAATTTGCTTCGTTTTTTGAAAGTCAACTTCATTAAGTTTACAAATCCAAAATTTATGATCAAAAAAAGATTTGGGTTTCAATTTTATTTATTAGATTTGAGTAAAATTTTTAAAGTTTTTTTTTATTAAATTTTTTTAATAATTTTGCTTTTTTCTCTGTATCTCTATCCAAAACAAGAAACTCTATAAATGTAATTTATATAATAAACTTTATCACCTACCTTGGGAAAAACACTATGGGTTCCAGCTTTTGAAACCGTTTCTTTTCTATTTAGCCACAAACCAGGTAGATCCAATCTGCGCTGCTTTGTTTGTATTGTGTTTTAAGCTTCATATACTTGGGGAAGGCACCTTTTTTTGAAATGATTAAAAAACCACAAGTTTTGTGAACAAATTAGGTTTTAGAATTATATAATGGACTTCTTCTGAAAACGTAACGTCAAAACCGAACAAATAATAACATAATTATGAATACTAGAAAATAAAAATTTCATAGGAAATAGCAGTGAGAAAATAAAGGAATCTTAACTATCTTTTATATAATTTCCACAATGTTTTATTCCGTGGATTATTAAAAAAATAAGGTTTACATTTAGGTACTTTTATTTTTTTATTAATAATCAACATTATTAAATACTTGGCAGACCAGGCAAATTTTTGATATATACAGGTCCTTCTAATTGAAAAAAAAAAGTATAATTTTATGTTAAAGTTCCTCTTTTCTATTTGTTAAAAAAAAATTAGATTTTTGATTTGTTAAACAGTAGAACACAATATTTAAGGGTTTAAATGTTAAATGGATACCAGGTATAAAGGTTTAAACATTTTTAACCACTGTTATTCTGTCTTATGAATTTTGTTTTAGTGAAGTATTTTGCCTAAAAGGTTACAAATTTTTTTTTTTAATGTACAACCACAATCTTAGATTAGATTAAACTCATTTTTATCTTGCCCTTCTTTTATCAAAAATTGTTTAAAGACACGAAACTATCATACAATGTTTGAAATTTATTTTTAAAAAATCTGTTTTTATTTATTTAAAGATTTTTGGTAAAAAAAAAACTCCCAAAAAAAATCGACCATTTAAATAAAAGGCTGAAAGGGCGCCATTTATTCTTTCCATATTTATCAGAGATATAAAATCCAATATTCACAATAATTTTAAATATTTATGTATCGTTTAATAACCAACAATTTTTGGAAAAAATAAAAAAAAGGAATGCTTGAATTAATTTAATGATGTCAACTATATAGATAGTAACAAAAATTATGGAAGTCCGGCTCTGACCTACTATTCATTGCGCAAACTCCCGGGCCAATCCCCGTTCCGCTGCCCGCACGCCTGGACAATTTTGATCTAAGTATTGGGCTTCCATCACTTTAAACCCCCTTCCCCTTTTCCTCCTTAAAATCTTCTTTTTCCTATAGAAAATAAAAATTAATAATATACCTTATAGCATCTTTTTGGTGTTTTTAATAGCCATACCTAAATATTTCGAATGTCTTCTTGTTATGTCTGTGATTTGCACTGATATATACTTTCCCTTTCTAGTTGTTGGTGAATGATTTGACTTAAATTTTGTGTTTTTAAAAGAAGTATGCAATAAAATTATTAGTTAAAGTGGTGTTTTAGCATTTAAGTAATAATTTTTCATTAATGTTTCTATAGCCGGTTAAAAGTGTTGTAGATCGTCTTTTAAATTCTTTATTAGTGTGTTTTGGAACTGGTCAATATTTTTTTAATTTCTCCCCTGTTTCCCTTGCATTAAATCCTTTTCAATATCCTCCTTTTTTTAAATGACTTATTAAATACGTTTGTTCATTGCTGGGTCCAGCTTCAGAAGTATTTAAGGGCTCAACGTAAAAAAGTCTAGTGCAATGTAGCACTCGAGATCGCCAGTAAAATGGTCAGCCCGCGTGTTACTCGAAAATACGACCGCCTCCCGAATGACAAAAGCCGCAAACGTGTATTTAACTCCATGTTCTGTCAGGCTGGGCTTAGTGAGTCTCCATTTCATATGTGGTAGGTATAGGGGACTCACTGTGTAAAAATCCAGCTCTGGTCCAATGTAGTCGGCCACTGGCTCTTATGCTATTACCTTCGTATTTTGCTACCCTATTAGTACAGTAAATATTGGCATTATGTAAATTTTGGAATCTATATTGAATTTGAATAAGAATAATAATTTAGTTCTTCATATTTTTTAAGGCCATTTTGTACCTAAATACATAGTTCACCCAAATATTTAAAAGCAACATATGTTTAACGATTACTGATAACAAAAACAAACAACGCTAGCCAAATATTATTTTAAAGATAAAGTAACGTAAAAATCCGTATTTTTTAAACTACAGAGATAAAGTTGGTTAAAACCAAAATGCGCTTATCTTAAATAATTTTTACAATAAACGAATCTACTAATTAAAACCTTGTAACTTGCTTATTTTATAGAAAACTAACATACAAATAAATGACGAAAAAAGGGGGTTCTAATCAAATGCTTATAATTTACTTACTCTATAAAAAACTTTCATCCGCACAGAGAACTAAAACATTATTTACCTCAACGCTCAAAAGTAAGACCGTAATCGTTTAATTCGTAGAATAATCGCATTAGAAATAATTTAACCGCTGTTTTGCTATGCTGAATGGGTTAAATTTATTGAGAAATGTAATTTATTGTGAGCTGGGCCTATATAGAACAGAAGAAATTTGCATTTAGATAATAAGCATTACGACATAAGGATATATAGTAGCTTGGATATAAAACAATAAATTAGAGACGCAATACACTAAGCCTTTAATTATTAATATTATAAATTTTTAGTTGTTTCGTATTAATTCTGGTTTAACTAACACTGCTACTACTGCCTTTATATTTTTTATGTTTTACCTATCTATTATTGATCTATAATACCTTAGAAACGGAATATGTTATGATAGCAATAATACCTGCTATCACACCTAGGGCATTATAAGCGGGCATTATGATAATGCCCGCTTATATGCCTATCTATAATATGGAAATTTTATTGCTTATCCAATTTTATTTCTCTCACAATAAAGATCAAGTTTATACAAAAATAATTTACAAAAATACTAAAAATTAAACTTTATTTCCAAAATAAAAATTACAATTTTGAAATGTCCCGGAAAATGTAGCTGATCCACTATAGAATGGTCGGTGTTTTTGTGATGGTAGCAGCGGTGGTAGCACTAACGCTATTTTGTATAGAAGAACAGTCATTAAAGAATTTTCAATAGTCGATACGAAATTAACCTCGATTAACTGAATTCTAATCATTTTGGCTACTTTGTTTTGGATGAAATACTTTCTTCTATATATCCTTCAGCTACTGAAGAGCTTTTCCATTCCCATGTTGTTTTAGCGTTTCAAACGAAGCACCTGCCTCAACAAGTAAAGTTGGCGATGTGCGACGCAAACAGTGGCGGTGTAAGCTTCTGCATTATCCAGTTTTAAAAATTTTGCGACCAATGTTGGGACGCTTCCTATGGTATTTTTTCCAATGGGTTGTACTGTACATCGACCCTTTCTATAGGTAAGAAAGAATCTTCGCTCCTTTATTCCAGCTGGTCTTAATGTTGTGTACTTTTTTATTAAATTTAAAGCGCCTAAATCTTCTTTAATGATAGTAAAACTTTTTGAAGTTGAAGTTTTAGTTTCGGACATTTATAACTAAGACTGTTCCTCTATCTTCAATGTCATCAATGGTCATTTTGACCAACTCATCTCGTCTTAAACCTCCAAAAACACCCATTACCAATATGACTTTGTGTACCAAGTAGATATCATCAGGAGCCTTCTTAATAAATTTTAATATTTGTTCTCCTTCCAAAACTTCAGATTTCTTCGGGACGTATCCTTTCGACTTAACTTTTAAAAAAGATATGAGACGATGGTATTGCGAAATGTCTATATTTTCATAGACCATCAACGTAGACCTTAGGGTGGAATACTTGGTCCAGAGAGAGTTCGGACTGTATTTTTCCGACTAAAAATACTAAAGTTTGTTAAACATATGTATTAAAATAAAATCAATAACTTACCAGTTCCTGGAAATATGCCATTAAAACGTTTTCGGTTATTTGAAGAATTGCAGTTCGCATCTTTCAAATACCAAATATGCCATACTCCCGATCATACTGTTGCCTTGATTTAACTGGCAAAAGATTTTCGGTCGCTTTTATGGCCTTTTCTCTTATATTTTGTGGAATTTCTTCCATTTTGAGCAAATCGTTAAATAAAAAATGCCAACTGACTAACTCACAGAAACATCAAAGTCAAACTTAACACCAGTCATTATCTACTTACGTATACAGGTACAGGTGCAACTTATTTTTTATATTGCGAATAAATAATGTAATTAGTCATTGAAAAACTCTTTTTTTGGGTAGAACATAAAGCATCAGGTCGAAATCTAGCCCTCGGGCCAGAGGCCCTCGGGCTATTTCGACCTTCAGGGCATTATAGTCCCAGTAACGCCCTTGATACATAAATAGCTAAAATGACGCCACCCTTATATTTTCCTTAATATCGATAGGGTATAACATTCTGAATGCAATGATGCCACAGATAACATTTTTGACATTTCTATTTAAAAACATATATTTTTAATACTAGTCTAGAGTGCTATGATCAAAGTAGCTGAAAGAACTGGAAATGGCCATGGACTTTGGGATGGAGTCATAATGCCTTGGTTCTGCATGTCTTTAAGTTACTTTTCAATTTCGTCGATTTTGGTCAAAGGAATTCGTCTTGGTGGTTGCTTTATTGGCGATAAGTCACCAGTCTTAATTTTATGTTGAACTATGCTGATTTTTCCTCCTAGAGATAGAGAGAGTGAGAGAGAAAGTCTTGATTTTTTTCTTTAAAGTTTTTCCAGCTTAGTTAGCTAAACTAGGTTAAAGGGACTTTGATGAAATCGCCAGGTATTGCAGGGCATCGGGCAATTTATTTAAAGGAACTTTAACAAATGTGGGGGAGGTAACTATTATGTTAGCAGGTTGACAGATGATCTTGTTACCCTTCTTAACCTTTTAAGAGTAATTCTTTAAGTTTATTATTTATACAAAAAATATCATGTTTCTTTTGTATTGCGTCAAAGTTCTTGCTGGCAGAATTCCTAGCACGATAGTATGTGTGGAACCAGTATCTAGTACCATCTCACATTTTCGACCGCATATATTCCCAGGTACTACCAATCCGAAGCCATTGTTTTGCAGTTGTGATACTTTGATTTTTGTTGTAAATGGGCCTTACTAGCACTTAGCCAACTTTCGCCCTTTGAACTAGAAGTTTTACAGACTACATGCTGATGCATTAGCTTTGGCGCAATTTCTTTAGACACGCCCCTTTTTAGGTCGTACTGTTGTCTTGATCTGATTGTTTTGTATGCACGATTTATTGCAACCGTTTTATCACTTTTGTCAAATCATTGTTTGTTTATTTCTTGAAGTCTGACCTGACTTCTGGATGCATTACCCTTGTTACAGAAAAAAACGATAAACAAAAAAATACTTTTTCTTGATTTTTTTTGGAAACATTTTTTTTGTGGAGCTTTATATTCAAACTCCATACAAATACAGCACATCATGCCATAATAAAAGATCACATTAAATTTCGTTGAGTACGATTAAATAGTTTTAGCATTATAATTTTGCAATCCTCTTCGTTTAAAAAGAATGGACAATTCTGTAAATTGAATTGCGCAAAATATAAAATTTTGACATTTGATTTTATTTTCTTATACACTAAAGATCTTAAGCTTTTAATTTTTTAATTAAAAAAAGAATTACTTATGTTCCCTTCCAAATGTTTAAGTATATAAAAAACAAAATGCTTATAAACAAATTGATTTTCCCCCAAAATTTTCGATGAAAAGCTTTACTAAAACTATATTTTAAAAATACTCGTAAAAAGTTTCTTTTAATATAGCGATATCGTCAATAGGCCAATTGTTTTCCAACGTACAGGCTTCCAAGCTTGACCGGCGTTCACTGCGAATCTATAGAATATTTATTTATATGAAATTATTTCACCTATTTTATATAAAATTATCTCATTTTTTTAGTTACATTTTATAAGTTGAAGAGCAAAAATATATTTCTTTTTTTATTTGTTTAAATAAAAATTATCTAACAATTATCGCTTGTAACTTTAAACAATTGCTAAGGGTATCCAAGGATTCCAATTACATTTTTTTAAAAAGGTTTAAAAGCCTTAGATCTCCAGTATATGTAAAATAAAACAAATACTTAATATTTTGGACTATCCAGTTTGCAAAATTGTCAATTTTTTAAACAAACTCGATTGTAAAAAATTGGGCAAGGACTGTTAAGCAGATTTTAACAAAATTTGGTATGATGTTATCATATTATGAAATATTATCTAGTAAAATATGGAGGTCCCGGGAAATATATAAAAATTAAAAAAATCCATGCAAAGAACTATATTCAGTTGCTTTTTTCATTTATTGTTTTTTTTTGCATTAAGCGATATACATTTAATGCTTTTTAAACAGTTTTATCTTTTAGAAAATTAATTCTCTTTCTGCTTTTTTTACGACCAGTATTTACAAACTTATGGACGGTTTAGGTAAAAAAACTTGTTATTTTTAAAAATCTTTATTGTTGTTACATACATCTTTCTCAAGTGTTTTCCAGCAAAAACACTGCTACCACTCCGTACATTCAACAACTCTTATTTTTTTATTTTTTTGACAAGGCTTGGTCTTTACAGGTTATCACGATAAATCTACACTAGATATTTTGTGTGTATGACAAACAATAAAAAATGTATTAAAGAAATAAGAAAAAATTAAGTTTAAGAATTATCTTTAACTCAACAAACAGCGCCACTTATAAAACAAATGAATAAGTCACCTTAATGCTTTAAAATATTATCCCCACCACTCAGCGACACAAAACTCGTACAATTGCATTACAAATAATTCTGTTTCTGTTTTATTATTGTGCTCAAGGGGTTTAATTTGTTAAGAAATGTAATTTATTGTAAGAACGGTCCAAATGGAAAACTTGGAGAATAATTTGCATTTAAATAATACGAATTAATTACGATTAAATGAAAAGTTAACATTTCTTAAGGAATTTAAATAATCCAAAAATTGTTTGAGGGTTTTCTCGGAAAAGCGCAAAAGTTAATTTGAATGATAAAAATGCAACAACTTTAAGCAAATAACTTTCTTGGGAATGAAATAAAAGCAAATTTATTCTTTAGTACTAATTAATGATTTTGTGATTCCAAGTGTAGTTTTTAAATTTTTCCTTTGGGGGTTTTTTTAATTGGAACAGGTAGAAAACCCTGTGCTTTAAGTTTATTATTATTTTAAAAAGAAGGTGTAACGCTTTACTTCTGCAGTTTGCAACTTATTTTATACAACAATAAATATTTATATTCATATTTGCAAGTCAACTATTGGCATAAGTTGTTACAAATAGAGACCCATTTATTGAGTTAAAAACAGGGTATATTTGCCAAAAGTTTTTGGGGCTAATAGTTTAGCCACCGAGGAATTGAGGTCCATGAAAACGAGTAGTTGTTTTCAAATGGTTTTTCCACTCTGAATCGCAACTTGAAACTCGATTATCTGGAAAAGTGGTCAGAAAATTGGTATAAACAATTTAATTGTTTAAAATACTTTAGCTTATAAACTATTGAAGATATAACAAAAATTTCAGATTTTTTTTATTTTGCTATTTATAGAAAAAGGAACAAAAGAGCGTGTGCCTTATTAAAATCGTCAGTTGGAACTGAAG
Source organism: Listronotus oregonensis (assembly GCA_019359885.1). Classification (NCBI taxonomy): domain Eukaryota; kingdom Metazoa; phylum Arthropoda; class Insecta; order Coleoptera; family Curculionidae; genus Listronotus; species Listronotus oregonensis. The sequence goes on along the minus strand of JAHBCN010021970.1, from coordinate 5,778 downwards.
ATCTTGCAAATTTAGTGCAGAAATATTGCAAAATACCGATTTTTTCATGCTTTTTACTCATAACTTTGCTTTAATTCAACCTTGAGAGTCCCAAATCGCTCGTTTTAAAGCTTAGGGTCAAGGATTAAACAGGAGACATAAAAGACCCCCTATCAATTATTAGAAAAAAAGGCAGAGCCCCTTAAACCCATTATTTTTGACAAAAAAAGCAGCAAAATTTGTTTATAAACATTTTCAATTAAAAAACTTTTGAAATATCACTGATCAAAGTTTGTAAAATAATTCTTGTGTTTAAGATGAATATTTTAAGACTCGCTGAATGTCTTTTTGTTAATTTTTCACTAGATAACAGCCATTTTAAGATGAGCGAGCCGTCCTGCTCGTTAGCGACTCAGAAGGTGCGCGCATGGCCAACCGCTTAACATCACACGTCTGTAAAGCAGGCAGACCTGCTTCACAGACAAATCCTTTTTTTTAAATAAATTAGTTAACAAACAAAACAACTCTAAATATAAATATTGGGATAATGAAAATTCGCACCTATTTCAAAAAGATCATACCCAATTTTCATAGAAGATAATTTTTTGGGCGGGTATTTATGGAAACAAAATTATTAGGGCATTCTTTCTGGAAAAAAATTAACCGCATCTGTATCTAAACCTTTTCGGGAACGTGATACACTCTTCTATCATCCAATCTTTAGAAAATCGAGTAAATAAAAATGGTGCTATGGAACTCAGGGAAGGTAATTTGCATTTCCAGCAAGATGGAGCTCCCGTCACTATACTCTATCAGTTCCAGAGAGTGGCTCCATAAACAGTTTTTAGGCAAATGGATTGGCAAATAAGGTGCAATGGAATGGCACGGTTTTTAGGCTTAACCTCCTTAGATTTTTTCCTGTAAAGTTAATAAAATAATTTATTCAACCATAATAAACTTTTTATTTATAACACCCATTTTTTTCCAATTCGCTTCTGCCCTTTTTACCTTGTTTGGTGTTTATTTTAAGAGGTTTTTAATTTTGACATTTTAAAGGGGTGAGTTGGCGGGAGGTAGGGTAAATGATAATGTAAATAAAAAAATTAAACTTTTCCCTGTATATCTAAACCGACGTGTTTTTTATATTTCTTAATGTTTTTTAGGTAGATATTTGGGGTGGTTTGTCTTGAAATGAAAGCACCACCTATATGTTATCTTTTAATTACAAATCAAAATCTACCGTCATATTATATGATCAAACGAAAAGAATTTTGAAAAAAGTAAATACTTACTACTTACTAAAGTTTTAATAACGTGTTTTTTTTGTGACTAGAAATGAAAAATATATATTGACAAATTATTAAAAAATTAAATAAAACAAACCAAGTCTATTAAATATATTAATCATGTGTCTCCAATAAAATGATATGCTAGTTATTTTGACACCACCTAAAAAAAACAGGCACAATGCGTTCTGTGTGTTCTGTGTCCCTGTTTTGGAGAGTATGACAAGAGACGGTTAGACCCAATCATGCCGTCTCCCAGCCTAGTAACGTGGTACTACCAGGTCCTTGTTACAGGAACCAGATGTTCTTTCTGAGGCCGCATCTCCGCCCCCATAAAAACGGTCCTATCCAGCCTTTTTAAAAGGCCAGAGGACCCTTTTCCCTATAAAGGCGGTTTGTCCGCTTTCTTTTTTTTTCGGGATCCTTCTAAGCACCTGTTTGTGGTGATGGGTTGCTCTTCTCCGTGAGGGCAAGCGCCGGTGACTGGGGGGCTTTCAAAAACGGATTTATCCGTTTCGGTCAACACACCTTTTCAATCTTTTTTCCTATGAGGCGGGTTTTGCCGCTTTTGTTTGGCTTTTAGAAGTAATAGTCCACCACGGCGATCATTACCACAGTAAGGCTAGATACTCCTAAGAGGGGCGCCCTGTTTTCAGAGGCACCGTTGGAGGCACCCGTTTTAAAGGGACAAGGGTGTCATTCACTCATCAGCACGGTATGCTAACACCCTTTAGTTAAGCCTTTGTGTTCATCTTGGGTTTGGATCCCTTTCCATACGCTAGCCAAAGGAGTTGCCGATAACCAGCAACTTTAGCGTATATTCCAAAAGATCCTACTGGGCCCAACCACGACAACGACGTGTGAACACAGCGGTTGGGAGTCCATAACTAGCATAATTCATAAAACTTAAGTCCTTTTACCAAATTTTTGTTATTTTGTTATTATTAATAGTCATATTAATGTATGCCTTTGAGTTCTATAATATTTAAGAGTTAATACCTTAAATTAGAAAACTTTTGTACAAAATTAAATTAAATCAGTATTTTATTTTTATTTTCCTAAAACAATTTGAGGGAACTTATAGATGTTTTTAAATGGTTTTATACTAAACTTTAATGTTTTATATACTGATGAAAGCGGAATTGTGCGAGAGAAATTTTTATTTTTTTTAACAAAACAAAAAGTGTTTTTTAAAAAACAAAATTTTAAAGTTGTGTTCTTAAAAGGATAAAGCTTATTCTTATGGTGAGAACAATTATTTTTAATTACTAAAAAAAAACCAAAAACAATTTTTTTGATTGTTTTACTTAAATTAATATTAAAATAAGTTGCAAATATCAATTTCATGTAAATGAATGAACATCCCCTTAAAAAAGTGTAACCATTTAAAAAACCACAACAATGTTCAAGTGGAGACCCCCCTTCACCGAGGGAAACGGGTGTTGCCATTTTTTTAAACTTGAAAAAGTTCTCGGAACTCAACTTTTACTCAATTTCGGCTTTTCACTTTTTTGACTCCTCATCAATTAAAATCATAGCATCATACTTTTACATAATATTTTTGCCGGTAATATGGAATAAAAAAAAAATTTTTAAACCCATTATCTTCTTTTTTTCCCCTCCCTTTATCCGACATTTTTATTATTATTTATTTAAATTTTGGAAGATTATTGGGAAAGACCGCGAATTCTTTTTTTTCTCTGCCGGTTTCTTTTTCTCTGCCGGGGAAAAAAAACTGTTATCATAAAACATAGATACAAAAAAACAAAAAAAATCAACAGCTCAATATTTTTTAAACCAACAAAAAAAATTTATATTTTTATTATAAATATTTAATGTACTTGCTCAGTAACTGTATCAATGGGAAAAAAAACGAAATCCAGACCTTCAAAAATAAATTGTTGACGGTCTACTGACCGCTTTATGTTAAATTTTTATAGCAACTGTTTAAGGACACCGGTCTAAGCCGCCTTGCAAACTCACTTATCTTTAATAATTATTGCTAATAAATGGAGTTGTTTTGGCATTAATTTGTCGACTTTTGAAGAAAAAACAGCATATTTTATTTGAAAAAAAAGATATTTTTATGGCTTGCTCTCTATTACCAGCCTCACTCCTTTCGGCTGTTAAACACGAGCGCGCAATGAAAAGTATCACTTCTCCTCCATATAAAATAATATACTGCATAAAATTAGTCACCAAATTATGCAAATATTTACTTTCATATTTATTTTTCTTTTCCTTACCTTTCAGGCTTATTAAAATAAGAAGTAACATACTTTTATTGGATATACAGGGGCTAAAAAGTTTGATGCTCACGATTCTCAAAACAAATCGAAAAAGCCAATAACCAAAAGCCTTTCTAGATCAAAAAAGTTGGCAACACCGCGCCTGTTTCACCGAATCGAGTCTCAACTTCGAACGTTTTTTGGATGTTTATACTTTTATAAAGGAGATGTTCATTTACATACAAATAATAAAAATTACTTTCTGTAATTTATTTAAATATTGAATTTAAGTAAAAAATAATCAATTATTGTTTGGTTTTTATTTGTAATTAAAAAATAATTCTACTAACCACAAGAATAGGCCTAATATCCATTTTAAGAATACAAATTATTATGCTTTAAAACAGCGCTTTTTTTTTGCCAAGAATGGATTTATGGTCGCACTCCGTTCTCATCACTCTTTGGTACACTTGCAATACGTTTGTCTTAAATTTAAAACATATCGGCATATCTTTCCGATTTAAAAACAAACAAATATATCGTGGCCGGATCGGTGAGCTTCTTCGTACAACTGACTTTACGCAGAAAGGTATCTCGGTTGCCAATTGTTTTTTAAATTTTTAACTGGGAGAACAATTGTTGAATTTTTTTTTATTTGTAGACTAAAACATCTTAAATTTATTTTATTTTATTACCAAATAAATCTACTGATAAGCAATTAAGAAAAAAATTTCCAGTTGTTACGGTTTACTAAACTAACTACTTAAAGTGAATGACTTTAACATCGTTTAGACAAAAATCTGTCAAGTTTTGACACATAAGTCATATAAACTTTTTGACTTATTTTGAGCTCCACTATCGCCCATTAAAATGATAAGCATCATACTTTTTACACCATGTATAGTTTAATTTTAGATAAAAGATGTAAAAGTATTTAGTTTTTAATCAAATAACATCATAATTATCCGGGCACCACTTTCTTAAAGTACTTTAGTAAGGTAATTGCCTCATTAAAATCAGCTGTTTTACAACAAAGTACTTGTATTTAGTAACTGCTACATAGTATATTAACACCATACTACTTTATCTCTTCAGTTTCAAAAGTTAGCAGTAAAATTCTTTAATTACTGCCTATATTTCTCAGGAGCACTAACGGCACTGTTACCCTCAAACAATTAAACAAGGGATCGGGCTAATGCGAGATTCCCGAAGGTCGCAAACGACTTCAGTCGTAGTCCTTTTGATTTAATGCAGTCTTAATAGGTTTGAAAGGTGGTCGGTCTGCGGCGACGGGTTTACGACCCTGTCGTACGCAACCTGCTAGCCCAATAAAAGGCCTCTCGAATAAATCTTTGCCGTAGCCACCTCTTGAAATACTACAATAAAAATACATTGTATGCAATGTTTGTCAGAAAGCTTTTAAATTTCAAAAAAATATATTTACAAAACTTTTTCAAGCAATGACTAAAATTAAATTATTTTTTCCTACTACCTTCTTGAAAAATACCTTTTTTTAACCCCTAAATAAGGGTAGAAAACACACTTTACCTCCTAGGGAGGTAAGATTTTTACCTCCATGTTCCAACCAAGCATGCCAATTAATTTATGTTTTGTCAATGTCAATGTCTTAAGAGATATCTAATCTTACGTTATACTTTGACAAGTTTTTAATACAGGATTTTATCCAAATAATCAAAACCACAATTTAATAATAAAACACAAAATTTAAAAGTGATTTTTTAAAAAGTAGTAAAAAAATTATATACACTCCTCTAGATTAAAGTGCAGTTCTTTCCTTGTATTTTAATGCCCTTTGCTTTGCGTGGTATATCAAATTATCCGCTGGAGGAAAAGAGCCACTTTCCTCCCTTGTTATGTAAATAACTATTTCTAATTACTAACAGGACGTCATGATTTTGTATAAGCTAAGATGAAAAAAATATATATTGTATCTAATTAAGTCGTAGCCTACATGGTATTTAAGTCGTTTTTTTTTTTTTTTTTTGCCTTGCAAACGAGTGCTTTAGCCACGGAAATACTTTTATACTGGCAATAGGATATATTGACAGGGTCACACATTTCACGCCCAGGGGTCGATCAGGCGACTTTGGGTACACATTACTTGGTAGACCACAGGTAAAGGATCATACAGTTGGTGAAAACAAAGGTTAGGGTAATTATATTAAATATTTGCATTTACGGATTTTAAATAATTACATAAGTAAAATGTTTCGGGGTCACTCTTTGAAGAATTTCGGTAGCCATATTGGAAGAAAAATTGTTTT
>JAHBCN010021969.1:0-13712 GCA_019359885.1 Listronotus oregonensis | reverse complement strand
ATATTAAACGAATACAAAAAAAATTTAAAAAAAGTTTATTGTTTATTTTTAGTAAAAAACACCTCAAATAAATCCAGGTTTTTATATCTTGACAACTTAATTATAATCAGGCAACCAGTTATACATCACATATCTTTTACAAGGTACAGAAAAGTGGATTTATTTAAGAAATTTTTTTACTTAAAAGGGGAAAAAATTAAAATTTTAGGGTATTTTTTAATTTTATATAAGAGCCTAATTAGTGTATGTTCCCATTTGTTGGAATCAGTTTCAAAAGGGGGAGAATTTTGAGGTTAGTTCATTGGGGAGGCCTTATAACAAAAAAAAAAACCAGGGGTTTCCCCAAAAAACAATTTTTTAGATTCACCCCCAAAAAAAATCCCCGTATGCAAAAATTCATGAAAATCGGCGTGGTGTCCGTAAAGTTAATTTTACCAAATCAAAAATGGAGTACAAAAAGAAGAAAATATATAATGAAAACAGGGTTGGTCTGATGTTTAAGTTTGATAATGGATATCCCGAAAACGAAACGTTTCCCACTAAAAATTCCAGATTCGTGATCAGTGCCCCAAAAAACCCCATATACCTATGCGGTATACCGATTTTGACCAAAATCGGCGATACCGCAACTTTCGAGACAATTACCAAGAATTTGAATCGACATTTTGCGAACAAGCTAAGGAGGTATTTCAGTCTAGAAAGTTGAAAAAAACGAACATTTTAAAGTTAAAATTTTTCCTTTTTCGGCGAAAGGGGAATTTTGGAAAAAAAAAATTAAAACCAGTGACCTTCATATGGACTGGCAAAAATTTAAAATCGCTTAAAAAGGGGCCCAAATTTTCCATCCCCCAGAACCGGGGAAACCTACCAGACCGTTTTTTTTAAAACGTTTGTCGCCGGTCAGCCCCCGTATTGGTCGCTTGTGTGAGTTTTTTTTTTTTTGGACTTACTTTGTGATTTTTAGAATTTCTATATTATAATTATATTTTCTAAACAAGTTTTACTGTTTTTTTGACTTATTTTGTGTTTAGTTGTAGCATTTTAATTTTTTTGTTAATAAAAAATTTATAAATTTTTTTTTTGGGTGATCCGCCAACGTGCTCATTGGTCTGTGTGAAAAAAAAAAAAAAAAAAAAAAAAAAAAAAAATATATATATATATATATATATATATATATTTTTTATATATATATATATATATATATATATATATATATATAAATAAAAAATTATATATATATATATATATATATATATATATATATATATATATATATATATATATATATATATATATATATATATATACTAATATAATATATATATATATATATATATATATATATATATATATATATATATATATATATATATATTATATATATTTTTTTTTTTTGATTATTAAAGAATATATATATATATATATATATATATATATATATATATATATATATATATATATAAAAAACCCCTGCCCTGCATGCTGATTGGTTTTTTCCTCGTCGATCAATCGACACGTTACAACGGAAAGGGGGGTTATACTATGACCTTTTTTTTCTCTTTGGGGTTTATTCGCACTGACAAACGGAAAGGGGTGCCTCTAGTAAATGTAGGGTTTTTTAAAAATTTTTTGGGGTGTTTACAATATCTTATTATCGCCAACGAAAACATAAATCTAAGGGGAAAAAACTTAACGTTTTTTACTAATTTTTTTTTTCTTTTCTGATTATAAGTTTGTTGCAATCCCCAAAAAAATTTTTTTTGTACGGCCATAAAAATCCAGTCAAAAAAACCAATTCCTTACCGATAGAAAAAGAAGGTATTACACGACCCTTTTTCTGACCCCAAAAAAACCCATTAAATAAAAAAAGCATTTAACCTGAGTCTTTTTAAACCCCAAAAAACCCCCTGTAAAGAGGACAAATGCTTTTTTTAAATTTATTCTAACTTTTAAAAACCTTTTTAAAAGGGTTCAAAGCCCCAGTCTTACAAAAAACCCCATCTTTTATTAGCCCTATTATTTCTTTTTTAAATTTTTTATTATTACTTCAAAAACCTTTTTGGTTTAAAAATTTCTCCAAAATTTTAAATTTTTATATTTATAAAATTTTAAAAAAAAATTTTTTGAAATATAAAAAAAGGGGGTTTTTGGGGAACCCCCTTGAGAAACGAAAAATTTTTTTGTAACGAGAAAAAGCAAAGAAATTATTTTTTTAAAAAAAATCTTTTCCAAAAGTTTCCAAAAAATATTTTTTCAATTTTAAAATGAAATAATTTTTTTTAATTAAATTTTTTAAAAAAAAAAAAAATTTTTTTAGAACCCCATTGACGTCAATTATCTTACTTGTCATCACCAGTTGCAATTTTTTTTTTTGACAAAAATTAAAAAAAAAATAATATTTTTTAACGTTAGAATTTTGGGGAAAAATGTCACTTATGTAAAATTTTAAAAAAAAAAAATTTTTTATGAAAAAGGGTTAATTAATTTTTTAAAATTTCAAGTCAAATTGGTCCTTTTTTCCCCAAATTTGTTTCCCAAAACCTTTTTTCGTTTGTTTAGTGGGGTTAGTTTTAAACCCTTTCCAAAAATGCGATTAGCGATTACCTAACAGAGTTAGGTTATTATGGTTAAAAAAATTAGACGCGTTTTTTCTAGAAACTATTTTTTTTAAAAGTTTGAAAAAATCTCAAGTTTTTAAAGACCTTTTTTCAATTTTGGGGGAATTTTTTTTAAAATTCCCCTTTTAGCAGGAACCAAAAAAAATCAAAACTTTCAATTTTTACTTTTTTTTTAAAAACCCCCAAAATTTTAATAAATAACTAAAAAAAACCACCCCTTTTAAAAAAACCGGGGAATTTTTAAAAAAAATTTTTTTTTTTATTTTTTTGGGTTTCCCCTAGTAATGACATTTGTAGTGATAAAAAGAATTTATATTTTTTAAATTTTTTTAAATAACCAGAAAGGAGAAAATCGTCACCAGAACAAATCTTTAGAAAAATAAAGAATTTTAATATTTGTCACAATTCGCAAGGTGTAAACTACAAACTTGCCAAAATTTAAACCTCGTAATACCAAAAACTATTTTAAAAAGTGATGGCTAACAGCATTTATATTTTGGTTTAGCTTCAGTGACCTTTGCGAGGTTAAGGTGAAAAATAGCTCCGCCATTGGTGGTTCACTCATACGTCATAGATGAGTTGTTATGTTCTTTTCCAATTAGTCGAATTTCTAATCTAAATTATGGTGCAAAACATGACTCAGATTTATTAAACTGTTTTGGTCATGGTTTCTTTTTATTTACAAATTTGTTTTGTTCCTGGTATTTGTTTTTTTAACGGTAGATTTGTAGCCACTTGAAGGAAAAATAAAAAAGGAATCTGGTAAATCTATAAACTATTAATGGCAGAGATATCAAAGACATTATAAAACAAAGACCTAATATTCTATTCATAAGTAATTCTATGGACCACCGACCCACAGCTCAGCTATAACGATTTAAAAGCAAAACAGGTGGTTACAGAAGTGGGTTTAATAATAATATGCAATATTACGCGACTATAGCCGCAGGTTAAATAAATAAGTTAACAGAGAACGCCGACATTCGCTCGCTAGTGCTATCTGATTTAACTCGATAATGTGCCAGCTCATCCGGATCATCGAAGTGCGTCCGGATTATCAGTGAGCAAGTGCGCATCCGGATTATCGGATGGTTGGATTGAGTACGGATTTAGAAGGTTGTTGATTTTAAACAGTTTAAAGTAGCTTTCTTAAGTTACAAGGGGTTTAGTCTATGCTACTTCTTTTTCTCTACATAAAGGCTTAATTAGTCTTTAAATATAAAATTCTGGATTTAGTGGTTGGATTTTTTATTGCATCTTTTAGACTTTGTGATCGAAAAAACAGCCGTGTATTTTTTATATTTAAACAAAGAATAAAATAATTTTTTATACGAAATAATGAGTATAAAAGAAATAGTGTTACGTCGACCAGTGGCGCAAATAATAATCAATTTCATCTTATTTAAAAACCAATTAAAAGAACACGTAACATAACAAGTTAAGTTTTATTAGAAAAAGTTTTAGAAAGTGTAGTATTTTTGCTAGAATTCGTAATGCTTAATAATGCGTTTCCACTGGTTTGTTACAAAATTTAAATAATTAAACAAACATCATTATTTTTTGCACGTAAAATTCTACTTTAGTGCAGCTTTCAATTTTTATGTCCCATTCTTTATATTTTTTACTTTTATTAAAACTAACTGCTGTTAATATTTTTCCTGTTTCCCATAAACGTATTTTTGCAGTTTTTGTTTCTTGATTTATATTAGTGGGTAGTAACGTAGGAAACTTTGATAATTCAGGAACGTCCTGTTGTTTTGAAAGCGAATTCTGAAATTGTGTGTTGTGTTTAAAATATTGACCAGAAGAATCATCAGAGTCAGGGTACAATGGATTAAAAATAACGACAATTTTCAAAAATTTCGAAATACTCGAAATTTTAAAAGTTTGTAAACAGTAAACAGCATAGTGTTAGTCACATTGTCGAGTTCATTTTATTTGTCTTTATGTGAAGAATTATTTAACATTAAAAAGTTACACATAACAAATTTTTGATAAAACGTATAGACTTTCTTTAAGAATCCACTTAGTAAGTTATAAGAGAGCTTCAATGTATTTAATAACTCTAAAATAGAACTAAGTCTAACCCTCATGGGTTATTTGCGAGTTCCTCAAATACTTAATATAAATTATTATATCTCTGTAGATGATCAACAGCATGGGTTATTGGGGAGATATATCCCTGTATCCCCCCCCCTCTGGCTAAGCTACTGTATTTGTTATAAGTTTAATAGAGTGCAGTTGTACAATCGCTGCTCCACTCCTCATTACTACTTTATTCTCTATTATCACGATCAGGCCTTTTACCCAAATTAATAAAAAATGAACAGGTCCACTTTAATAAAATTAGAAACAAAACCCTAATTTCTGTGGTTCAAAAAGTTTTCCACATAACTTTTATATTAATAGTTTTACTAACAAAGTTATGTCGTAAACTTCTTAAACGATAAAACACGGTCTTTTTCCTTAATTTTGTTAAAGTTGATTTATTCGGTTTTGCAGAAGAGCTCCTCAAGTCCAGCTCTTTTAGCATGGGCAAAGTCGATGATCGGCACAGAACCTTAATAATGGCGAATTGCATGTGTCCTAAATTGGAATAACTTTTATATTTTTGTAAAACCTAAATTTAAAGTACCTTGATTTTAAAACCAGCTAATAACACTAAAAATAAATTTTGGATTATTTTTGCTCTTGCAGAAGTATGAACTATTTCTCAAATAATTTAACATAAATGTCCTCAAAAAATCTTTTACCGGGTTTCAGGTTATAGTTTCTGTGCGTACACAGAATCCATTGATTCCTACAAAATTGCAGAAATTAAATATCATTTTAAGCATCGGCGCGCAAGGTTTTTATGATTTAAAAATTTAAAAACTGATTAAACGATTTTATCACATAAAATCTATAAAAAAGAAAGGATATATGTTGTCCACCAGCTACAGCTAAAACACAAAGATATAGTTTAACATCACTGTAAGAAAAAAAATGCTCCACTTGTGTATATAAAATTTAATATAAATTAATCTCTGTTGGCTTTTATCTCGGACCACCGCGCCGAGCCGTTGCTCCTTGCCCAGAACATTAGAATCATTTTTCATTGTACCAACTTTTTTGTCGAAACAGGATCTCTTTACGTCTCCTTCAAACAATCAGATAGTTTATAAATAGGTGTTACGTACATACATGTTGTTACATATTATCCATTTATACGGAGTGTCCCAGAAATAATAAAAAACACATTTTAATGGGAAATTATACATATATAATATATATAAATATATATTTTGGGACACTCCATATACGCCTCTCTTCATCTCTATAGTGTTTACACCATAATAAAATTAGCTTTTTTATATTCCACTGACCGTAAACTTTATGTAGTTTTGGCAGCATTGAAAAAAATCAAGGTTAGATGAGTAACGAAATAATATCCATTTATACTTTGCAATGTTTTTATTGTTTTATGTACTAAGATGAATAATTTATCATTTAACAAGATTTATCTGGGTTTTACTATTTTTAAACTATTTTTTAGTTTATTTTACTTTGGACCAGCGCAACTAGTAACTTGCTTTTGTTCGATTTGGTATTTTTTGTTCTAAAAATAAATGAAAATAGGTTTAGGTGCTTTTCTCGTGCTCTGCTCTGCTCACGTAAATTTTGTTGTGTCCGTTTTGTTCCGCCCGTTTGTTTCAAGTAAATGTTCACGTTTGCAGATACGTTTCAATGACCTAAATTGTTTTATATAAACTAAAAAATAGCTTAAAAATTTCAAAATGCCATAAACAATCTCTTTTAAAATATAGGTGAAAAATTTGGTAATTTTGCAAATAGCTTCAATTTTGGTCCTAATTTTAAAAAAGTATATTTTTTTGTGACAAACCTAAAATTTTAATTCTGTAAAAAGGTGCATTTTATTTTGTAAATAATATCCTTAATTTTAATTTGCATAATTAAATGGCTTAAAACATTTAAAACGAACTAATATTTAAAAATTACTGACATTAAGCAAATTAATACTTAGAAATATAAAAATATAATATAACATCTAAGGCCTTTTTACTAAATTGTTTTGTTTTTAAAGAAAATCAATGTGTTTCGACAATAAGAGCTTCTCTTTGTTTTAGTGATTTTTTTCTCTAATATTTTAAATATATGCAAACACTGAAAAACATTTAAAAAAATCACGCAAAGAAATAAGAAGCTCTTTTAACACAAGGCATGACCAATAAATTGTTTCTCAATGTTCATAAGGCTGGATGACCATTACTAAATATAACTACTATAAAAATTATTAACCTACGATGGTAACCAAGGTTTTCTTGTAATCTCCTGAGGTGTCCTGCTGAAAATAAAAGATTAGCAAGTTAAGAGGTTGATGAAATGAGTGAGAAAAAATACATAAGCACAAAAAAAGTAAGAAAAGCAAAAGAAATATTTAGCAGAAAAAGTTGCAAAAGATTTGTAAATAATGAGTTTTATTAGGTACAAGTTGAGAGGCTGTAGGATAAAACTGGTGTGCAACTAAAGGTCTATTTTTGGCCGAAGCTACAGCAAATGTTTGACTCTTACCACAACGTATTTTTAGGTTTGTTGCGTTTTCATATTTAGGGTGGCAAGTTACCTTTTTTAAATTTACACCCCCTATATTTTATTACATTTTTGGATAGCCCTTTTAAAGACAACTTTAACGATATATACGACTATGGGTCTGTGATTTACCTTTTTGACCTCACTAAGGGGGTATTCTAGGGTAGAGGCATGATTTTTAGGTGATTTTTGAAGTGCCATAAAAAAAAGCAACTAATATTTTTACAATCCATTTTTTTTATGAGTTATTTATTAACATTACAAAAATACAAAAAAAAAATTAAAAATAAAAAAGTTAAAAATTCAAAAAATTAGCAGCTTATAAAGTGGGGGGTCTTAAAAAATTGGTCCGTGACCATGCCTAGGATTTCTTAAGTTGTACTGGACCGATTTACTTGAAATATTTTGAGAGTCATCTTTATAGACTTATTGTCCAAGTCCGGAACGATCCGCATTCCCAATTTGTTTAATTTTTACTATTTTAAAAAAAATCGAAAAAGTAAAAAAAAGTGGTACAAAATTTGTTTTTTATTTGGCAGCCGCCATTTTGTGATTTTTTTTTACTTTTCCGAACTTTTTGGACATGCGACATTCCTCCACATTGATAATCTTTTTGTTTTTTTTTTCAGATTGCTAGAAGGTTTGGAATTGTGGGCACCCAACAAACATTTCTAGTCAAGTAAACCAACTTGTGGAACATTTTTCAATTTTGGAAAAATGTACTTCTTTTCCCTAAAAATGTCCTCAAATACATTAATTTCAAGAAGTTTTAAAATTGGTAAAAATGTGAACATTTAATTGAAAGTTTATGTCTATGAGGTAATATGACTTTACTGCCTATTTTCCTTGGTTCAAACTAGCACATAATTACTCCAAAAAATGTTCCCCAGGTAAAGTCAAATTTTAGCAAAACAATACTAAATGTCTTCAATTTAACCTATAATTTTTCCCTTAACATAGAAGGATTTTTAACAGGTCAAAACATGGAACTTTGAACCTAAAATTTGCCCTCATGGTCTAGGGTTAAATTAGGGCGAAACCTTAAAAGTTTTGCCTTTTAAATCCTTGTTCAACCTCTTTTTTGCTTCAAGGTATTAAAATGATGACAAATAGCAGGAAAATAGACTTTGAATACTTTGATACAGATTGATAATAAAATCATCGGCAACGGCCATTTTTATTTACACTGAAACTGAAAGAAAATTTTATACCAAAAGTTTTTTTCACATTATGGAGTTATTTATGTTAAAAAACATATTACAGGAGAATATATATATTTAAATAAGACGTACGATATTTGGTGATGGATTATATTAAAAATTAGTAAAAATTTTTTTCCTAACCTAAAATTTCTACGAATTTCTAAAGTTTTTTTATCCAAACATGTAATATTTTAACGGCGCGTCAAATTTCTAGAGGTATCTACCCCAGTTATCCGAAAAAATTTGCTCCGCAGGTAATTTTGACTCATCAAACTTCCAGAAAAGTGTGCTTTTGAGACAGGTAATATTTCTATAAGTCATAAGTACAAGTACCTAGTTTGGCACATAGTTTTCTTAAAAATCAACTTCTTGATGGATGCACAAGCCAACAGGTAGCGTTAGCCGTGTGATTTATTAGGTTTTATTTAAAATATAAATTTCTGTGTGAGTAAAAGAGAAAGAGAGTAATATAGGGTTGGACAAAAAGTACATCTTGATGAATAAATGTGGACAAAATGTGGACAAGTTTTCCACAAGTATCCCACAATCTCTTTAGATGTTCTTTTAACCTCTTGGGAAAAATAACCTTAGGACCACTTTTTACCTTCCAAATTACCTTCAGATTATTCTCCATTTTGGGAAAACGGCAGGAAATTGTCGGAAATTTTGACCTGTAAAGGATTGGTCCTAGACAAGTTCAAAAGTAAAATTTTCCACATTTTGACTAAAAATGTTTGTTGGGCATGGTCACGGGCCAATATTTTGAGACCCCCCACTTCATCAGCTGCTAAATTTTTGAATTTTTAACTTTTTTTATTTTTTTATTTTTTTCTGTATTTTTGTAATGTTAATAAATAACTCATAAAAAATGGATAGTAAAATATGACATGCTTTTTTCTTACGGCACTTCAAAAATCACCTAAAATTCATGCCTCTGCACTACCTCCTTAAAGATGATGTTCAGAATGGATGCACATAGAGGGTCTCAAGAAAAAATCAACTTTATGTCGCCACTGTGTATATGAAAACGCAACAAACCTGAAAACATCATAAAATTAAATATACCTTTACAATCAAAAGTTTTATAAAATGCTTTTTCTCGCCTAACTTACAGTTTGATAAAGGGACCACCTCGTACCTACCAAAAAACCATTATTGACTTTTTTGTTTACTTCTATATCAAACCTATAGGCATATTGATCTATCCAACCTTCGCTACTTACTTCTATTCTCTCGGCCAAACTTTTTCCGTATTTCGCATCGTAAACTTCTTTTATTTCCCCAAGGTCAGTTTCAGATCTCCCCACGACTATTCTTATAAGCGTCCTGTCGTCTGTGCCTATTCCCGCCATGGCGTCGTGAAGTCTAGACAAAAAAACGAAGGGTGTAAAGAAAAATAAGTATTGGGGACTTTAAAATATTTAATTTTTCCCTTGTCAATAAAAAAAATTCGAAAAGAAAAAAATGTAAAACATCCAGATCTAAAAATCACTAGTCAACAAATACCAAAAAATGCGGCTGATGTTCGAAGGGTGTATTGGCATTGTCTTCTATGGCATGACACAGCCTTAAGAAAATTAATGTCAAATTACAAAAGACAATGTTCCAAAGATTTGCTCATAAAAATGTGCTGAATATTAAAGCATCTGACTGCAGTAGCAATTCTTGCGAGAAATTTCCCCATTGTAAGGGGAACAAAAGTTAAATTTTATTCCCTAATATATAATTTTATTGTAAGCCATAAAAAATAGTTAGTAAGACGTCGCATTTGGTCTACTTTTATTTACGGTGGCCGATAAGTGCCGTTTCTTTTTGGTTTTGTTTACTACTAATCAGAACTAACTAGAACTACTTCTTAGTTTTAGTTCTGCGAGTTTTGATTAGTTGTAACCAGAATTAACCGGTTTTCACTCAGTGGCGGCTTTAAAATATTCAAAATTATTTATCTAAAAAGTGAAACATACGACCCACATCAAATAAATACCAGATGCTTAGGGTAAAAAAAAATAATTTGGAATTTGCAAAAAGGAGTTTTTTTTTTTTTTTTTTATAGTGAGTAAAGGACATGTTATGTCTAAAGTCACTAGCAAGAGTTTGGGAAAATGATAAAATAATAAAATTTTTAAAAATAGATAATTTTTTAAAAATATTTTTTTTTTTAAAAATTTTCCCCCCGCCCCCTGTCGATAAAAAAAAAAGGGTTATCATTAACTTACCTTTGCTAAAAGTAAAGGATCTCTAACACAATAATAACTCAGAAGGAGTCCTTAAGGTTCCCGAGAATTCTTTTTTTATTGCTTGTTTATGGAATGTCTTATATTTTCATATTCATGAAATTTTTTTCTTAGTTGAGGGGTTTTTTTGGCACAAAACCTTTAAACAAATATTTTAAGAAAAATGGAAACAAAATTTTTTTTTCTTTTTGGAAAAATTTTTGTAGATAAAGTATAAACCATGTTTATTTCCGCTCAAAAATTGAACTATTAAAGCACACAAAAAGCAATACATAAAAAATACTTTACAAGTACGTTATCTTCAAGTTTCGGTAATAAAATGGCAAAATACTTTATTAAAATACTTAAAATTTTAACAGCGCTTTAAAATAAAATTTTTATTAAATTTACTTGCGCTGCAGCTCCATACTAAGGTCAACGTCCTTGACCAGATTCCATCTGAGGACTTCTTGATATCTAACGGTATATTATCATCTTCATTATTATGCAAGGGAAGAAAGCAAAAAGTAAGATTTTGCAATAAATTGCAATAAAGAACGCTGCAAATAGTAAAAAAAATTGTACTGAATATTGCAAGAGATAGCTCAAAATGATTTGTTATCGAATAATTTTTAAGGTATTCGTTTGATAACGCGCATGAATGTGTGTTTTTTAAACTTAATTTCTGCATTGTGTAGTTTTAAACATAAAATATGTTTAAAAAAAATTTTTCAACACCAAAATCCTCAAGTCAATATGGTAAATATGTGATGTTTTTTCATATTTACCATATTAAATACAGATTCACGCCCCAAATGAAGTTCTCCTGTTGAAGGAATTTTTGCATCCTGTCGGAGCTTCATCATCTACTTCATCAGATTCATCTCGATGCCCCTGAAATTAAACAAAAATCGGGTATTTTAAAAGTTTAAAGAATTTGTTCTCCCCCAAAAAATGTTTTTTGTTTATCTAATTTCCTACTAATATAACATGTTCTATATACAGAGTGTCCCAGAATATGTGGGCAATCTCTCGGAATCTAACAGAAAAAAAAAAAATATTATAACAAGTTCCCAAAAATTTTTTTTCTAAAAACCTCTCCTACGGGAATACAGGTACATAACGGCCCCCCTAAAAATTTTTTTTGTTTCGAAACCCCAAAAAACTGGGCTTAATTTAATTTTTTTAAAAATTTTAGGTTTACTAGATAAGTCTTTTAAAAATAAACCCATTAAATTATATTTGGATTATTTAGTTTGCCAGGGACGGACTAGCTGTGACACAATAATAGCAATTTTTTTTTTTAAACCCTGTATGATAAAGGCTCAACAATATTATTTGTAGAAGCTTTAATCTTAAACTGAAAAAAATTCTCTTGATTGACATCGATAAAATCAACTGTTTACCAGAAAAAAAAAAATCATGGTTGGTAACTTTTTTCCAAAAGGGGGGTTTTTTTAAAATTTACGTCAATATTAGGGGGGAACAATTTTTTTTGGGCCATTTTAGGAAGAAAACTTCATATGAACGTATGTCCTAAACGTCTTAACTTTTGAGATACAAAAGGGGGTAAAATTTTCAAAAATAAATCATTTATTATTAAAATTTGTAATACCACTTTTTTAAATTTTAATGAAATTTGGCATATAAGTACTATGTATCCCCAACGAAGTATCTTTTAGTGTACCACATTTTTTTTTTTTTCCCCCAGTGGCGTTCGTACAGAATTTGACCTGCCTATTTTGGCAAAAAAAAAAAAAATGTGGTAGACTTTTAAAAACTTTTTTATACATAATTTTTTTTTCCAAATAAAATTAAAATATCTAAAGTGGTATTACAGATATTAATAATAAATGATTTATTTTTAAAAAAATTTCCCCCCAATTCTCAAAGTTAAAAAGGAGTTTTTATTCATATGGTTTTCTTTTTTAAAAAACCCAAAAAGCCTCCTTACCCAAAAATACAATTTTAGGACCCTGTATAATGTCAAAAAAAAATTTCCAAACATAATATTTTTTTTTTTTCGTAAACAAATTGATTTTATGATAATAAAAAATTTTTTTGTGTTATGTTAAAGTTTCCCCAAAAAAATATTGTTGGGTTTTTCCCCAAAGGGGGTTTAAAAATTTCTATTATTTTTAAAAAATTTTTGGAAAAAAAAATAAGCCAAAAATTTTTTTAAAAGACTTACAGTAACCATCATAAAAAAAATTTTAAAATTTCCCCTTTTTTTTAAAAAAATTATTTAAAAAAAAACGATTTCCAGGTCGTCCTTTTTTATTTTACTTTTGGGAAACTTCTAGGAAAAAAGTTAAGGGGGAAAATTTTTATAATTTTTTTTTGGTTTTCTATTAATTCTGAATTTTCCCCCTATTCTGGGACCCCAAAACCCCCAAATTACAATCTTGAAATTTTAAAAAAATTAGAAGCTGTATTTGTCGTTTCAAATGAAAAATAATATTGGCAACTAATAGGCGTTAAAGTAAGTAAAAATTAAAACAAAAAACGTTAACTTTTGTGTTTTTAGAGTTTATATCTTAAAAAATTGTTAAAAGCCTCTAAATTGTTTTTTATTAATTATAAAAAAGATCATTAAACACTATTACATTTAGCCTCGACCAAGGCAAAATCTCAATAAGTAGGTATCCCATCTCTATTGTAAAATTGTAATGTGATAGTCTTGAAAATAAAAGTATTTCTGATCTATTTATCCTTACGAGCTATTTTGAATAAATTTAGCGCCCAGGTCAACAATAGATTCCTTATGATTCATAGAAAAAAAGCAACACGTTTAGCAAGTGCACTTCAAAATATATCTTTGTATAACTAAAAAAATGGTTTATCAGTGATGGGCAAAAAACGGCCCCCGGGAGCTGCGGCCCGCAAAAATTTTTTTAACCCCCCCCGCCAACGAAAACTAATTGTATTATTACAATTAATTTTTTTAAAAAAAAGATGTATTATACATTTTTTTTAAATTTAAAAAAAACATCGGTGGGCCCCGGAAAAAAATTTGGCAGGTTTTTCCCCCGGTCTTTATATTGAATGATGCGTCACGTTGGTGGAGATAGGAAAAAAACATGAAATAA
>JAHBCN010021968.1:0-13682 GCA_019359885.1 Listronotus oregonensis | reverse complement strand
TTAAAACTTCCAGGTAGGAATATGGGTAAATGAAATTGATTAATTTTATTCTAAGCAAACTTTTTTTAGTTAAGTATATTTTTTAAAAAAACTTTGACCCTGTAGCCTAAAAGGTACCCTAAACTGCACCTATTAAAAAAAATTTAAAAAATAAAATTTATAATAATAATCATATTATTTCTTATTTCCCCATATATTGTATAAGTCTGGTATCTTTACCTTTTAGTTAAATGTTTGGAGTACCTAAAAAAACCTTAAAAAAAGATTTGAGAGTTTTTTTTAATTTAAATCTATTTGAAACACTTTAAAATTTGTTTTTTTGTCGTCCCTGTATAAGTATAGGAGTTAAATTTTAACATGCATTTTATTTATATTTTATTTTTATTTATCTGTATGTTGGTATAGAAATCTTATATACCCACCTTTTTTTTAAAAAAAAAATTGTTGTTTAAATTTTTTTCAATTTTTTTTTTTTTAAATTTTTTTATTTTATTTTTTTAAAAATGCCATAGGGAAGGGCCAGTTGCCAGAGTTCCCCAAAAGGGGAATTTCCCCTCAAAAAAAACCCCCGGGTTGGGCCTTTTCAAAGGGGCCTTAAAAAAAAAAAAAACTGAATTTTTTTTTTATTTGAGAAGGGGATGAAAACAAGACTGTTTTTTTTCAAGAAAGTAGAACTTAAAGTTAATTCGTCTATAATGAAAATTATATTTTGTTTTTAAAAACAGAACGTATGGACGGTGGACATGGCAACTGATACCGGATATTGTGGCAGGGTTTGGGGATAGCCTTTTTTGGAGAAGGGGAACTACCACCTGACGCAGGCTCTCTCCGAACACGGTTTTTCCCCAAAAATATTTTTTAAAAGGGGGGAAAAGTAGATTCAGACAAGCCCCCCCTTTTGTAATGAGACGGACGACGTAGAACATCCCTTTTTTTATGTGTGTAAGATGGGAGGAGGCCAGAGGGGAATAAAGGGGGGCCCTTCAATGAAAAAAACATGTTTGGGGAAGTTTAGTCACATCTGAAACCGACTGCAACTCCCTTAAAGCTATCCAAAAATAATTGAGCCCAAAAAAAAGAGAACAAAGATAAAAGAAAAAGCTTAATGATGAGTGGACCTTAAGCCAGATAGCCTTTGCTGATAGACCGCATGTTATTTAAAAAAAAATGTGAAAGGGCCCGACATAACATTTAAAATGGAAAGTGGGGAAGGGTTTAGTTGATCGGCTGCGACCGGAGTCCCCCTACCCAGAGCGCTGGATCACCAATGCTCTGGTTTTTTAATATGCTTCCCCTAATCCCTTTAAAAAAAAATTGGGGTTGTAAGAGAATGCATTAAAAAAGTAATACGTGTTGCTATTAGGAGCTGCCAGAGGAAAAATTTTTTTTTGACCAACTCCTGGGGAAAAAGAGGCTCAAAAATAACTTATAACAGAGCGACATATCCCCTACCCCCCGTCGTCGGTGGATAAGAGAAGAAATTTTTTTTGCAAGCGCAAAAATATAAAAAGCAAAACGGACATTAAAATGTAACCAAGGAAAAAAACCCCCAAAAAAAAAAAACCCCCGTTTCCATATAGTCCAGGGCCCTTTTTTTTTTTATTTTCTTTTTTTTAAATTACCGACAATATGATATTTTAAGGGGAAGAAACTTATAGTCGTTTGTGCGTAATAAAAGAGGCCCTTTTAGAGCTCCTTTTTTGTTGCATATCATTTTAAAAATATTTTATTTATCAAAACCTTTTAAAAAGGGACCCCTTTTTTTTAAATTGCGATAAATTTGATAAATGTAGGTATAGTATATTAAAATGTTAAGTAGAACCTAAAAATATAACAATATACATAAAATAAAAAAAAAAAAAGTTGCAGTTGTTTTTTTAAAGGGAAATGGCAACACTGTAAAACAAAAAAATTTTCCCCAGACGAAAAATGTAAAATGACTTACTGTTTTAAGACTGCTGCTTAATTCATCGGAAACTTTAAAAGGGCTATGACCCGTATAAATAAAAAAATCCAAAAAAAACCCTACCACTAGTGTTATACTTCCTATCCTATTTTATTCCATACGTGGAGAGGAAAAAAAACAAGAGGAAAGAGCACAATTTTGAGAAAGTTTTTTTTCCTTTGCCTCTCTTTGAAAAAAATGTTAAGGTTAGCTCAGGGCGAAAGGTTCGAGCACGCTAGAATTTTTTTTAGATAAAAAAATTTTAAGACAACTAACTTAACAGCAGGTGCAAAAAAAAAGATTATAAAATTCTAAAAAAATTTTTAATGGATAACATTTATATGTATAATATATACATTTTTTTTATATTGGCAATCTTGAAATGTTGACAAAAAAATTTTTTTTTAAAAAAAGATTTGAAATTCATTCAAAAAGACTTTGAAGTTGGCTTTGGTGACCTTTTGGGGTAGCAGATATACCTTCTCTCCTGTGTTTTAGGTCGTGGTTGATGAACTCCTCAACAAGTACGTCCCTGAAAAGCTGGGCGATGACGTCACGGCAGCGGCCAGGGGGGGGTTGTTGTTAAAGCAGTAAAAAAAAAAAAGAAATAAGGGGGTATCGGTACACCGGGTTTTTCGGTATAGGTTTTGGGGAATTTTGTCTTATGGTTTAAAAAAAATTTAAACTTGACAGCTCTGATTTTTAAAAAAATTTTCCCCTTTTTAAAAAATTTTTTTATTTTAGAAAAAAAAATCCTCGAGTAATGAAAATAAAAGTAAAAAAAAATTTTGTTTTTTAAATTTAAAACGAGGAAATATGTTACAATTGCTTCAAAAAAAAATTTTTAAAAAATAGATTTGGATTTTTCCAGAACTTTATTTAGGGACTCTAAAAAAAAAAATTAAAAAATTCCAATTGCATCAAGAAAAAAAAAAAATTTTTTAAAATAAATTTTAGGACTTTCCTGGAACTTTATTTAAGTTTTTAAAAAAAAATTAAAAAATTTCAATTGCATAAAAAAAAGATTTTAAAAAAAAATTCCAATTTTTCACAAGAAAAAAAAAATAAAAAATAAACCCAGGGCTTTCCTGGAACTTTATTTAAGTATTTAAAAATTAATAAAGCATATGTTAATTTAAACACAACTTGCATAACCATAAAGGTGCAAGGAAAATGTTGATCTATACAAACATATAAAACAATTTTGTATGTAAAAAATTAATAAAGATATTTTGGGTTTTAAACATAACTTGCATAACTATAAGGTACAAGGAAAATGTTGATCTATACAAACATATATACAAGGCATATATACAATTTGGCATTTTTTTTTTCGACACTTCCTGAATATATAAAGGCCCCCCTTCTCAACTTTTGCTACACACCCACACGGCGCAAAAATTAACCCCCAACAAGACATTTGTCAAAAATTTACACGCCACACGGGCAAAAATCATTCCCAAGAATATGTCAAGGCCCGTACTACACAGTACAAAAATCAATAACAGCAGTAAACGCTATATCCTGGGCCCCTTCCACTTAAGATCGATAAGTAAAGCAAAAAATATTGTGGCTTCCAATATTTTCCAAAAATACTAGATTTATTTATGGTCCTTTTTTTAAAAAAAAATTGAAACCCCTTAACTTAAAAAGAATCTGGACCCCCATGAATTGAACCCCACAGGATTGAGTTCCAAAAAATCAATCCCTTCGCACCTATGTGCAAAAAAAATAATTGATACTAATTTGACTCACCTTTGTTCCTTCATAGACTCTCCTGGCCCAAAATCTTTTACTGCTCTTGCTAAATTTTAGATTGGACATTCCCTGTGTGGTAGTCTGCTCCAGTTTTACGTTCCCGACCTAGTGCCAGGGCGGATCCAGGATCTTAACCAGGCCCAGACTAAAAAAAAAAACAGAGAAAGTTTATTTTTCCCGGAAAGGGAAAGCCCAATTTATATATTCGCCTCTAAAATTGAAAAGCATCAGAACACATGGGTTCCAAAAAAGGGTGATCCTTGAAAGAAAAAAAGACCTAAAAATCATTAAAAAAATTTCCCCTTCGGGGATAAATTTGGATTTTTCCCAAAATCCACGCAAAATCAAAAAATGTTGAACATAAAACCAAAAAAAAAATTTTTTAAAATTTAAGAAAAATTTAAAGGGAAGCCCGGGACTTACCGAAAAGTGCCGAAATCAAAAAGCCCTCACTTGAAGGAATTTGGTTACCTTTCCGGCTCCGAATTCCCACTCCAAATACAAGGTCCAATGGTGATCTTTTATTTTTTCTCACATGTCCTTTTTACCAAAAAAAGGCAGTATCTTTAAGCGACAAGGATAAGAATTTGAATTTTTCGCGGTATTTATACGGTTTTCCACTCAACTTTTTACACTGCACACACATAATAATTCTAAGTGAACAAATACGAACGAAATTTTCTGCTTTCAACAGCTGATTCAATTTTGTCCCATCAGCGAATCCACTATGACCATTTAAGGGGTATCGTTTGAACAGGCCGGTTCTTAATAACGCGCCCCGGTTGTTTACTTGAGCTTGCAAGCGAGACAGACGTACCCGGGTGTAGTGTGTTGTCTAAACGGATAAAAATCGATAGGGCAAATTCACTTTCAGCGGTTGCGTGAACCTTATACCGTATGGTTTCCTTTTTAATACAGGGCGTCCGGATTTTAAAAAGTAATTATTATGTGCAATATTTAAAATATATACTAAATTATTAAGTTATAGATTTTAATCAAACGTTTATTTGGAGAATTTCTGATATTTCAAGAATCGATTTTCATAATAAAAATTTAGGCGTTATTAAGCTGATTGATAAAAATTATTTAATTATAGATTTTATTTAAACATTTGTTTGGAGAATAATGATTTTGCGAGAATCGTGTAAATACTCCCAACACTATAAATCACCGTTTTATAGGCGTTATAATTTCTAGAATTTGTTTTTAATAATCATTACTTCTAAAAAATCAAGTGGATTTAAAAACACTCACAATATTCTAAAAATATTTTAATGCTTTCGGCCGCCAATTTCTTTAAAAGTGAGGTTAGGGTGGAATACAAAAAACCGTTTCGGTAAAAGAGTCTAATTAAGGTAAATCAAGTAACGAAATCAAAATAAATTACGTTTTAATAAAATTTCTCCAGCTCTAAATGTTCAGTGCATAAAAATATGCAAAATCATAAAATTTTAGGAATAAAACCAAATGTAAACTTTTTCACACTCCTGTATGTTGTCGCTGGATTTTTTCCTGATGGGGGCATTAGAGATAATAAAAAATTGCCCCAATAAGTTTGATTTAGGCTGTCACTAGTAAATTAGGAATTTGTTTGTTCCTTCATGTCAATATTTTCGAATATACCTTGTAAATCCCAAGAAAAGAGGAATTTCAAAAAACGCAAGAAATTGTTTTTTCGTATTTAATTAAAGATTATTCTAGTGTATATAGGAATTTATAAAACTGCGTTTTGTAAAAAATAACCTTGGATAAAATTTTGTAAAAAATGCAGTGTTTTAGTTTACACTCTGTACAAACCTTTTTCGGTCACACCTGACTATCCATCAGCCAAAGACATAATTTACACACCCTGGGGAAGGTAACATCGAAAACCGCATTTTAATATCGTTTACCGTTTTTAAAATATCGAACCTTAAAAATACCTCAAAAAATTACGTTATGCACTTCGAGTGTCCAGCAGTTTATTTAGACATATCTAGGTACAATATTTTAATAAAGTTTAATTTTTTTTACTTTACGTTCATATCATCTTAAATATGGGAATTTATACTAAAAAAAATAATGCCCCCACATAGTTCCCATTTATGACCAGGACATATTTTGTTGAATAAATTATCTATTACGTTTCAACATTTGTATTTATTTAAATGTAAATATTTTATTAATTACCAAAATAATGTTTGTCCCTTAAAAAAATTCTCTTATTGTTATGTACAAATCCCAATTTTTTTTCCAAATCAACTTATTTGTTCTCAAATTTATGTACCCAAATTTATTACAGTTTTTATTCTAAATAAATAAATAATTACCTATCTCCCAAGAAATTACTTTCAGGTTTAAATATTTTTTTTTCAGAATAGTAGATCTGCCACCAGATTAATTCGTTCTGGTTAGTTCTGGTCAGAGCTGTCAAAACTTGAAGTACTTCAAGTAAAATTTTACTTGAAGTACTTTTTTGTACTTCAAGTATTTTTTTATTGGGAGGTACTTGTACTTGTACTTGACTAGTTTTTATGAAGATACTTGGATTTTTACTTGATTTGACCAAGTAAATTACTTGAAGTATTTATTTAAGTACTTGAAGTATTACGATGTACTTGAAATAAATAAAAGTACTTCAAGTAAAAAAAGTACTTTAAGTAAAGAAAGTACTTCAAGTAAATAAAAAGTACTTGAAGTAAAAAAACAACCAAGTACTCGAATTTACACGCCTTAGATAATCGTACAAACAAGTTAAAACAAGAAATATGCGCAACCGCTGCTGTTTCTATTGTATTGCATTACAGCGCTCATTTGAATTGGATCCAACAGCAAGACAAGTGTAACTAATACTGAGAATTGGACTTTTTGTTCTTTTTTCGATATCAATCCTTATAAAAAATCCTTTATTTTGATACCCAATTTGTTATATTTAATAATGATTACTTACAGCCATTTTTCTTGACAATTTTATTATCGAACGCATTCAAGATACGAAACAGTTTCCAAATCACTCCCGAAAATGTCAAAAACGTGACAGTTCAAAAATATTGGTGCGATTTGACGTTTGATGGAGCGGTTCCCCAACTATTTCGTATTGTGAATGCGTTCATTATTACCTTCATTTGAACGAAAACCCCTGTATTTTAATAGGCAACTTAAACAAAATTTCCACTAATAAAATGGAAACAACATCGACATCAAAATTGAAGTTAGGTTGTTCTGACTTGATTTTGTGTTGATGGGAAATTAAAATATTTCCCAAGAATAGGTTTCGGGTGCCAACCTGCTGTAGGCACCCATATGAAAACATCGCTTTTGACAGATGTATCGGAGCCAACGGGTGTCAACGCCAACCCGTTGGCAACCACAGGGAAAAAACCCATTTTGGGAAAAACAATATTTCCTATAATAGTTTAAGGCCCAAGCGCTCACCTGAGTACGGCATTGTAGGCCTGTTGCTATAAATTTACATACGAAATTTTAGATTATTTCGGACATCGGATGCATAAGATCCCGACTTAAAACGGGACACTTAGCAACCCTACTTGTTCCTAACTATAGTTTTTAAAGACTGGGCTACTTTCCAATGACGTAGCGCTCAGTCTTTAAAGCTTTTAGGAGTTGTTGGAAAACCCCGTTTTGAGGAATAAACCCTCTAACTTCCTTACAAAAAATACTACACAAGTATAATTTGTTTTACTTGAAGTACTTTTAATTACTTTAAGTACTTTTAGGTACTTCAAGTACTTTGTTTTACTTCAAGAACTTTGGTGTACTTCAAGTACTTTGTTTTACTTTAAGTACTTTGTTTTACTTCAAGTACTTTGGTTTACTTCAAGTACTTGGATTTACTTCAAGTAAAATACTTGGGTGGTACTTTCAAGTAGTTTTTCAATTTACTTGAAAATGCAAATACATTTTAATGAATAGTTGGTACTTGTACTTAAAGTAATTTTTAAAAAATTAAAAACTTGGTACTTGTATTAAAGTACTATTTAAGAGTACTTTGACAGCTCTGGTTCTGGTTTTCTATTTTAATGTTTGGTTATTATCTGCATTTTTGAAGTTTGATTGCATTTGCATTTAAAAATAGTCGTTTTTAAATCCATCTATTAATTTGAAAATATACCAATTGTTATGATAAGTAAGAGGACAATAATTTGATGTCTGAATAAATCACACCCTATTTAAATTACAACAATTTGTGATTCGTAAAATTCCTTCATTTAGTTGTTATTTACGTAAATATTGTAAGTTACCTTAGTTGTTCATTATTTTATTGTTTAGCGGAGTGATTTCGTGAGTCTATCATGTCGTTTTTTTTTCTGGCATAGAACCAGGTCAAACCAGTTAGGTTCCTTTGAGTATGTCACCGGGCACATGAAATCATATTTTACGACATTTTTTTGTGGTCTCGAACTTTTTGAATTAATAAAAAGTGATTTTTTTTAATTAAAAAAAATATTTTTTTGTTTCCACTGCCATAACTTTAAAACTATCAAAGATACCAAAATTTTTTGGTGCCAAATTAAAGCCCACACTGTAGCGCTTTTAACCTTATAAACTGTTTGGGCACAAATTGCACTTTCATTCCTTTAAAGATCAGATAAACTAAAAATATATTTTTTTTGTATTGAAATTTTCACCAATCGATAAACTGTTTTATTTTTGAAAATATTTTTATACATGCAGCGAAGACAATATAGCCAATTAATAACAAAAGTTTTTGAATTTTTTTTTTCCTAGAGCGTATCGTTTGGCAACAGCGATTTTTTTTTCAGACGTAAAAAAGTATCATTGGGACCCAATAGACCCCGCATGCGGATAGCGTGCGTAGTAATACATTAGTAGTGGTGGTTGTCGAAATTTAGAGTGTTCTGTATGTATTAAGAATTCTAAAACAATGAAGCAAGTTATTTGTAAGAAAATTGTGTATGATGGATACAAATCTGTTTTACAAAGACCTTGAATACAAGGATTGTTATCATTACTATCAAGTGCTGAAAAAAGGCAGGACAATACAGCAAAAGAAATTCTGTCAAAAAAATATATTTTAAATGGCGAAATTAAAATAAAATATCATAAAGACTGTCGTAAATCTTACACAAATTCTCAAAATATTATCATAATTTGCAATCAGACAGTGGCGCCGGTCCTTCAAATTATTGTGGCACTAAACTTAAATGCGATAGTTTCAATATTAGAAAAATGTGCTTTTTTGCAACACTAGTAAAAATAAAAAGAAGAAAAGTTAAATTGTAAAATCTGTTTAAAGTAAATTAAATATTATTATGTACCTACATAGTATAGTTTGTACCTTTATATTAGTTGATATTTTGGACTGAAACAAAATACGAATTTTATCCTTATAAATAATGTTTAGGGTATTTATTTTTTTACATAGTACTGAATCTTTTTAGGTAGTAGAAAAGCTATCTATCATAAAAATTATAAAGCTGTCAGAAATAGAAATGACATTAATATATCTAAATTACGTGACTATGAAGATTTACAGCCACTACATATCTGAAAGAAAGATAAAATCGCACAAAAATAGAAAAACGGTTTCCAATACTGCCACGAACCTATCCGAAAATAGGTCGACAATATATACCTCTTCTGCGAGTATTGGTATTAATGTTAAGATAAATCTTTTACTTTTTAAAGAAATGTCCAAAATTTAAACTTTATAAAGAGCTGCTGGCATAATACGTAGTGCAATGGCTTTATGTCAACCCAATATTGAATTTCCAACATGTACTTGTGTGAAAGAAGGCCTAAAATGTTGTAATGAGTGTAAATCTCGTTCCTGTAATAACATTATTAAATATTTTGAGGCAGAAATGAATTAAATTTACGAAGAATGCTAATAATAAAGCGCCTGAATAACAATTTACATATTACATTTTTGGGTCTGGTAAAGAAAATCACCCACGGAATTGGACGATTTTTAAATTTGCAATGTAAAATATACTTTAAATATTATTATTTAAGACAAAAAACTGCGGATAAAGTGGTTTTCACCAAGAAAAGCGCAATAAAAATTCTAAAAATTGGTCATTAATTGACATTTCATTTCAACTATTTACGATTTACATGTAATAAATACATGCACCGCTTCAAGACGTTTACAGTGTGGCTAAACGGAAACATTATTAATTTATAATAAAAAACTTTACCATTACCATTAGGATAATTTTCATTAAATCAAACATATTTGAAATTCGAGCCAGTTACAAATATAATTAGGAAAAAATAAAAAGCCGCTTTAACTAACCAGCACTAATCATGACCGACCAGAACGGCGCATTTATAATGAAGAAAATTTACAATTTAACGAAGAAAACCTAACCGGAACTAACTAGGACCTAACCAGGAACTAACCAGAACTAGATGATAGTTTGAAAGTTGTTGTTTGTTAGTTCTGGTTAGTTTTTTCTATAAAAAACAACCTTCAATAATAACAATTTATTACAAAAAATCTGGCAACATTGCTTATTCAAGCAGCATTCAGACACGTCAAAGAACGGCATCGTATCATCTCTTTAAATGACTTTAAATGACAAAAAAGAAATTATATATTCCTGTTTAAAAAAGACGTTTAATGAAGCCCTAGTTTATATTTTATGTACTATATTTCTCAAATTTAATTAAAAGACATAAAGCATGCACAATTCAAAAAAAAATCAGCTTCAAGTGGGACGTTGTTCGAAGCGCTATTGTGTCTACTTTAATCTAAAAAAAATAACTTGATAGCATGAATATTATTAGAGATATAGCAGTGGAGACGTTAAAAACCGTGTTTTATTGAAAAACCGAATTTTTTGGTTTTTTCGAAATAAAAAAGTTCTCGACCACTAAAAAATGTCGTAAAAAGTGATTTCGTATACACGGTTACCTTATTAATGAATCCCACTAAGTTTGGTTTGGTTCTACGCCGGTTTTTTTTTCTTGATAATAAGCGACTTTTTTTCCAAATTTTACTCCACTATGTTACGATTTTTTATTAATCTCATTAGCAAGTAAATAACCAACAAATTATACTTACACATTATCTCGTAATATGTGCGATATATCAAACATATTAAAAGTATAGCAGAGTCCTTTGTCTGTAATAGTTGCATAAAAGTGATTGGAAGGATTTAAGTCCATTTTTGAAAAAAGGCAAAATTGAAAATTTTCTTATTTTCTATGGAGACCTAAAATTATAAAAATATGTATTTAGCTATATTTTCTCGTAGTTTAGAGCATTTTGTGTTTTGAATAAACAGGGTGTCCCAAAAAAAATGAGACACACAGCAGATTCCTTAGGTCAAAATATTGCAATATACGTTAACTTGCCTCATCCCAAATAACCAAGATACAGGGTGTTAAACTTTAAATTTTGAATTCGTTTTTTGTAATAATTTCTTAACTAAATGACATGGCGATACAAAATTGGAGATTTGGGGGGTTCTTTAAGGCGAGAAATTCAAATTCGTCCATGTTTTTAATGTTGCTAGTAGAGAGCGCCAGCTACAGCCTACCGCACTTGTTTTAGATGGCATAACTTTTTTAAAGCTTAGTATTTTGACCTGTTTATTAAAAAATAAGTTACACTAGATTTCCTTTGCATAAAAAATGCATACCTCTTTTAAGTCTCTAGGAGCAACGACGAGATAATCGCACTTTAAAGGACCCAGCAATTTTCATATAGAAAATGGGTTTTGGCTAATTGATTTCAAACTTTGCAAAGTAATAGTTTTTAACACGCTGATCAAAAGTCTCCACGGGCACAAAACCCGAAAACCTCTCTAACCCCTCCAAAATCACCCTCTAAAATGCCCAAATCCCCAGTGATTTTGAGGCGGATTTTGGGGGGGTTGGAGAATTTTTTGGGTTTTGTGCCCATGAAGACTTTTAATCAGCGTGTTAAAAACTATAACTATGCAAAGTTTGAAAACAATTGGTCAAAACGCATTTTTCATAAAAAAATTGGGGGAAGTGCGTTTATCTCGAAAACAGTTACTCCTACAGACTTAAATGAGGCATACATTTTTGATGCAGGGGGAATTATTGTAATATATTTTTTAATAAACAGGTCAAAATACTAAGCTTAAAAGTTATATGTATATAATAATTATATATATATATATATATATATATATATATATATATATATATATATATATATATATATATATATATATATATATATATATATATATATATATATATATATATATATATATATATATATATATATATATATATATATATATATATATATATATATTTACATGGCACAAAGAATACAAGGTAGGATCTTGCGCATGATTTTTGTCACGTGATAGCCGGGTTATTACGTAGTAATGTGACTAAAAGGATTTTTTCGCGACATACCGTTTTTAACTACTGGTTGATAGTAGGGGCAAGTTCTTTATTCCCAAGGGTGATAAACTTAACAAGAAGTGATCGGTCCCATTTAAGCCCATATACGCCAATTTAAATGTCAATTCGGTATTTGTGACGTAATCCGTTTACCTGTTTGTTTACAAGTAGTATTAAGTCCTAATTTTTTAAAATATTATGCATTACAGTTTTAATAGTA
The DNA here is from genome assembly GCA_019359885.1 of Listronotus oregonensis. Classification (NCBI taxonomy): domain Eukaryota; kingdom Metazoa; phylum Arthropoda; class Insecta; order Coleoptera; family Curculionidae; genus Listronotus; species Listronotus oregonensis. The sequence goes on along the minus strand of JAHBCN010021968.1, from coordinate 1,407 downwards.
AGTGCATATCCAAAATAGTTTTTAAAAGTTGAATATTTAACAAAAATTAATAAAATATCTAAAAATCTACCTACTGGGCAAAATGGGCAAACGGGTGACGTCCAAACATAATCTATATCTGCGGACAAATAGTAAAAATCGAGCACTCCTTGTTAAGTTTACCCTCCTTGCTTTATTCCATCAATAAAAAGTATGCTAAATTTATTCGCTGAACGTCAAATAACGTCATGAGAAGTTCTAATGGAACGAATTAAAACGAAATGTTTAAAAACGCTTCGCTGTTTGTTCTGCAACTGTCAATGCGCAGCTGATTGTTGTGTTTCTCTTCCGAATGTATTTATATTTTTTTGCTCAAGTATTTTATAAAAACGCTTTGATGGAATCCATTAGACTCTCTAGTGGTAGTTTAAAAACGGTTTAATGAATTAGCGCTTAATACGCTGGATCCATCGATGCATTTAAAAACTTGTCCTAGTTCTTTCCCCCATCATTCTAACAGTGCTTAACCCGCATATCCTCGCAAAAACGAAACAGTTTACGTATGTCACGCGTGTGTCAATTTACCTATTAATCGTTTAATACGCTTTTAAATTTAAATCCAAAGGTAAGGTCTTTAGAGAGTCAAGTAATAACTAATAAGTCAAAAAGATAAGATACTCGTAAAAGCCAAACTTTTTATTCAATAAGATATTAGCTGTTTCCAAGTCAAGTTTAACAAGTAAATCTTTTCCTGTATGATTTAAATATAATTGTACCCATTCATTCATTAGGTAATTAACTGATTAAATCGAAAAATTTGCAATTCAAATAGTCGCTAAACCATAGAAAAAAGACATCACAAGTACCAAAACAATGGAAAAGCAGCGAATCCTCTATTATTTTAATTTGACACTTGACATAACAATTGAAATGACGTAATACCGACGTCATAACACCTTCTCCTATGTTACCGCTTCTCGCCAAAATTTGTTTTAAATTAAGTTGAATCCGTATGTTTATAGTGGTATTTTTATCAATTTGTTTAGCGGTTTACTTTGCTTTTTGGCAGTTTTGTGACTCTAAAAGTAGTTGAAGTTTAAGATAATTTGTTATATGAAAAGCTCATATCTTTAAAATAAGCCTAATATTTAAAAATGGTAAAAAATTCACAAAGATTGCAGGCTTTCTATTTAAATATTGGCACGAAGTCACATTGTTACGTCATTGCGCAAAGCGAACCGATTTTGGATCGCTGGTGATCCTACCTTGTATTCATTGTGCCATGATATATATATATATATATATATATATATATATATATATATATATATATATATATATATATATATATATATATATATATATATATATATATATATATATATATATATATATATATATATATATATATATAAATATAATAATTAA
>JAHBCN010021967.1:0-13754 GCA_019359885.1 Listronotus oregonensis | reverse complement strand
AATCGGCACCAAACCAACCTCGGAGGAGGAAAGAATTCTTTAAACCCAATCCGAATCGGGAAAAGGCTGCTGACGAGGGGAAACTCCCCCGAAATGCAAACGCCTGAAGAGCAGACAAAGGAGGCGACTTTCTCGCACAAAGTTTTAATGCATTTGTATTCTAGCAAGGGGTAGGCATATTTTATATTTTTTGTATAAAATACTATTGTCTTTAATTTTAAATGTTACTTTTTTCGTAACACGTAACTTTAAAATTAGAATATCTCGAAAGCCATTAAGTACTATGTTCAAAAATATTTATTAATGTTAATATCAGAAAAATTATGACGACATAATGGTAGAAAATGAATAAAATTGGCCTAAGATCCCAAAATTTGATTCAAAATATTTTTAAAATTTTTTTTAGTAAACCTTAAAATATTTTTTCTTTTTTTCCCCCCAATTGGGATGATTAATTTTATATGGCCTATCAGCCATAATATTATGAAATGGGTTGGGAAAATTTTTTCCTTTTTATTTTAAATTGTTTTTGAAACCCAAAAAAGAAGATATATTTTAGGTTATGTGCTAATTTGTAAAATCACAAATTTAGACAACATTTCTTTTAATATTTTTTATTACTAAAAAAATGACATTTAAAAAAGAAAACACAGTGACCAATTTTTTAAATTAAAATGTAATAAAGGGCCCCGATTCGAATTTATGAATATTGTTGGTAACAGGTTTTAAACCCACCTAAATTTTAAATTATCTTTTATAAAACTAATTAAAAAAAAAGGTTTTAAAAAAATTTTTTAAAATAAATATCCATTTAAACCCCAAAGAAATTTTAAAAACAATTAGGTTCTATTTACTATAGCCTAACTTCAAGTTAAACATAATTAGAATTTTGCATTGTTAAGCCCAATATTTAATTAGCCAGCGAAATAGATAGGTTTGTCGCTGTTTGTTCTTTGGAAAAAAATCCATTTGGAAACACTGGTATTGGTGAGGTCTACATCTGCCCTATTAATCACGCTTCGATTTGGTCTGTTTTAAGAAATTGCGTGGCCAATGCTACTCAAACCAGTGTTGGCATATATTCATAACAGGACTGGTTTTTGTTGTTTATATACAGATTTATTGAAAAATTAAAGCGTTTGTATTTTTATACATTTTTGGTTAAAACATGGGTAAAAAGAATTAAAATAATTTTACTTTGTCAATTTTTTACTTTAAATAATTGTAATCTCCTTCTTTAGTGCCTCATTCGGTTTGGACATGACTTTCTGAGACTTACCGCCTAGGAGATGTATTAGCTTCTCAATACACATTATTTCGCTAAATTAGGTGAAAAAATATATTTTTTCGCATTTTGTACAGTAATTAATTACAGACCTAAAAATCATACAGAAATAAACCATTTTACAGCATAGCAACCATAACAGCATAGCAACCAGTACTTCAAAAAAAGACCATCTAGCAAAAAAGAAAAACTTTTATTTTAAACAGAGCTCACCAATCAGAAGTTCCACAGTTGTGAAAACACCCAAAAAAAAAAAAAAAAATCGAACGCAAATGTGACGTTTAGAAAATCGAATGCGAAGTAAATAACATTTTTTTAAAATTTTCATAGCAATGTATGCAAAAAAGGTGTATATCAGGTAATTCTTTTTTTTGTGAGGGACGAATTGTTTTTTTTTTTAGTTATCTACAAAATGCGAAAAAATAGTATAGATTTTTTTTTTGACTGTATAGTATTAAATCCCCGCTTGCGATTTAAAGGTACCATACTTGCCAAGAAAATTTCATTTTTTTTTCTTGAAAAGAATATACTATTTTAAACCTTTTAAAATTTTAGTAAAAGATGTCATTTTTTAAAAAAAAAACCGGCCCCCTTTCTTTTTTAAAAAAATTTATATGAGCGCTGATAAATTATTAATAGATTTTACAGGACGACTGCGAATAATAAAATAGAAAATGGGCGTTTAAAGTGCCAAATTGGTCACCTTGAAACAATTATAGTCTGCATGCCATCTAATCGATATTTACGGGATAAATAACCCTTTAAAAACTTAAACTTTTTTAATACGATTGTTCGAGAACTTTTTTTTTTAAAAAAAGCTAAAATCGAGCTTGGCCTTTAGGACTATAGACAGACCTACACGTATGCCAATAATTTTTCGCCACATTTTTTTTCATCAAATTTCGTTTGGTTTAGATGGCATCGAGCACTTTCTAGGTCCATATTCTAGCCCTATATTTTCCCATTTGTTGCTTGAATTCGCAGTAAAAACGACCAATATTTAAACAAGTAAATTTGGGTATTTTAAAGTATGCCAACTATATATTTTGACGCATTTTCTTTTAAGGTGGCTTAAGGTATTATCTGCATTTTTTAAAAGGACTTTTTAACAAAAGTCCCCAGGGGTTAAGGCATAAAATAATGTACCGGGGTTCCACAAAAAAGAGGTAGTCGGCTATATCTCAGAAACTACTAATAGCCCTTTTGGGGAATTTTTTTTTTTAACAAAAGGACCAAGAGAAATTGCTGAAAATTATTTTCGTCTGTGGGGCCCAGGGGGGTGTAACGTCAAAAGATAAAATATACATTTCAAAAAAAAATATCAAATAAAGTGCGTCAAAAAGGGGGTATTTTTTTAATCATTATTTTTTTAAAAAAGAACCCTTCAGGTGTAATTTTTGTTATTTTTTAGATAAAGTGGTGGGGGAAGGTTAAATTTTAAATTTAAAAAAAAGTGAAAATTAACCCGGTTTGTTTTTCCCCAATTTTTAGTGAATTTGGGCCCCTGTTTAGAAGAGCATTTTGGCATTTTTTTTAAAAAAAAAAAAGGTGTATAAACTATTGCTACACTCATCTCAAAAACCCCCGCTGGGGGGCGAAAGGGAAAAAAACTCCTTTTTTAATTTTAAGATAAAAAAAAAAATCCCAACAAACAAAAAAAACCGCAATTTAATATCTCTTCGCCGAATATATTAGCAAAAATATAAATACGACATAGAGGTAACGCATTTAACGACAAAATTTTTTTTCCCCCGGGCCGATTTTTTTAGGTAAAATTAAATTTATAAATTTTACAAAATCTAATGACATACTAAAATATTTTTTATTTTTTTTAACCCATTTAACGATACATGCTGAAATGAAAAAAATCCAACAATTTTTTTTTCAAAATATTTTTTAAAAGGGCTGCCCCATTGTTTTTTTTTAAAATTCCTTGGTTGGGGAAGAAGCAGTTGATATTGCTATTTATTTTATGCCTAAAAAATGCGACTATCCCCGCAAGGTTTTTATGCATTGAGATATCCTCAGAGACCCGGGTTTTACGGCAGCAGGGGGCATGAGCTAAACAACGATATCTGCATAACGCCGTTCCGGGGCAACGCAATTTTTAAATAACGGCGATTTAAAAGCGTTATGGGATCGCGACTACCGCTTTTACGCCAAATTTGGGGTTTTCATCATTTTGGGGCTATTAGCGCCCCGAGTGTTTTTTTTTTGTTACGGCATATTAATTTTTTTTTGCCTGCCTTTATTGTAATGATAATAAACTGTAAAAGGGGAGCTGATGACGGGGAAAATTTTTAAGTTTTTTTATGAAAAACAAAGTAAAATACTTACTTCTGCAAAAAAATTCTTTGTTAACTTTATGGAATAACTGTTAAATATTAAAAAAACCATAATTCTACTTCATAGAAAAAGGAGGTGGGGGGAAGGCAGTCGAGAACTTTTGGGAAAAAAAAATACGTTGATTTCGCTCTATTTCACTCAACGCGATGGCAAGCGATAAGCTGTGTTTCATGTTAGTTGACGCGATATCGCATAAAAAAAAAACGTTGTTTCTGAAAAGCCGTTATTTGCTTTTTTAGTCAACGTTTGCTATCAGCTTTTTTTCAATAACGGGTTTTAAACCCCCCCGGGGTAATAATATATCGCTCATTCCCTAGGCAGCAGAATGTTTTACTTGTTTAGCAAATCGCTTTCGTACCCGGGGGAAATGTTCTTCACCCCTTACACCGAGACCCCGTAGAACAAAAGGGTTTTGTAAAAATTTAAAATTTAATTTTTTCCTAAAGAAATCGGCCTATTAGAAAACATTGTGTCGTTAAAGGGGGTTACGTTTTATGTCGTATTTATATTTTTGATAATATATTCGGTTTGAAAAGAGATTTAAATTTTGGGGTTTTTCCCCTTTTTTGGAATTTTTTTTTTTTTAAATATGTAAAAAGGAATATATCATTGTTTTTTAAAATTTTTTAAAAATTTTTCGTAAAATTAGTTGTTTCCTTTTACCCCTTTTGCGGCGTTTGAAGATGAGTGTAGCAATAGTTTATACACCTAAAAAAGTTAAAAAAAGTTTTTTAAACGAGACCAAGTTCACTAAATTCGGTAAAAGAAACCGGAGTTATTAGCACTTTTCAAATTAAATTTTTTAACCTTCCCCACCACTTTTTTTTTTGGGGAAAGGGGAAAAAAAATTTAATTTAAACTTTTTTGGTTTAGAAAACATTAAATATTAAAATAGTCCCCCCTTATTGATACACTTTTTTTGATTTTTTTTGAGAAATGTATATTTTTATGTTTTGACGTTCCCCCTTCCCCCTAGCAGCTATCCCACAGAGTTGAAAAAAATTTTCCCGAATTTCCCCCAGGTCGTTTTTATTTAAAAAAAAATTCCCGAAAGTTATACTATTAGTAGTTTTTGAGATATAACCGACTACCTCTCTTAGTGGAACACCCGGTACATGCACAATGAAGCTTCTAATTTTGTTGTAATTGTTCTTACACTTATTTAAAATAAGGACCAAGTTCGTATCCAAATATTTCAGCCTCTTACATTTAAAAAAAGGGGGGGGAAAAAAATGTTTGCCCCAAAATTTTTTTTTTTCAATTTTTTTTTAAAATTTGGGGAAATTTAAATTGCTTTCACCATCTAGATCAAAGTTTATATAAGCTTAAAGTGTGTTTTTAATTTTTAGGGGGTAAAAAGTATCCCTTATGCTTAAGAATTAAAAAAACCAGAGAAATAGACATTATGTAAATTAAAATCGTAGCTAAATGTGCAGAATTAATATATTTTTATGTTAAAAGTTATAACTTACAATATATTTGTAACGTTTTAACCCTTAAAAAATACCCTTAATAACGAAAGTACAAAAAAACTATTTTTTTTTCATCTTAAAATTATTTAATGATGCTTATATTAAAAAAAATTTTTAATTTTTTAGATTTAAAAAAAAAAATTGTTTTAAAAAAAAATTTTTTTGATGATACTTTGGGTCCCGGAAATGAACCCAAAAAAAATGGAAAAACCCAAAAAAAAAATTTTTCACCCTTTTCATTTGAAAAAAATTTAAATTTGGGGCTCATTTAAAACCCGCTTCAAATTCTATATCATACAGATGGGCGCTGTTTGTTTTTAAGGATAAAAACCCCCCCAATTTTGTCAAAACTTATTAAATAACTTTTAAAACCCCCAAGATAGAAATATTATGTTTTGGGGAATACAAATTCCCCAAAATAAAAAAACCCTTAAAATTAACCCCCTTGTTAAGGCTTAAAAAAAAAAAAAAATATTTTTTTTAAAAAAATTTTTTAATTCATTAAAGTGATTTAATTTTAGAATGCTGTTGCTTAAAAATATGTACTAATTTTATTTCCTTTTTTTTAAACCCCGTCATAAAAAAAACCCCGATTATAACTTAATAAAGAAACAAAAGTTTAAAAATTTTAAAAGTTAATAGCTTAATATAATCATCATTGTGCTCCAAGTTTTTTAAAATTTAAAAAAAAAATTTTTTGGGTTTTTTTAAAAAATTTTTTTGGGGGGGTTTTTAAAAAATTTACAAGGCCATGAAATTTAAAAAAATTTTAAAACCCTTTTATTAATTTGGGGGTAGTTTGGGATTGAATAAGGGCTTGCTCATAAAAGAGGCTTAAAGGGGCCATATCTCGACAAATATTTATTGTACAAAAAATTTTTTTAAAAAAAAAATATTTTTTAAAAAATAGCTTAATTTGGTCCCCCGGCTTTTTTTTTTATCGCCAGTATTTTTGAAGTTATTTTGAAAAAAAGGGGTTTTTTTAAAAAAAATTGGGGAAAATCGTTTTTCTTTTTAAGCCCAATTTTTTTAAATAAGCTTTTAAAATTTTGGTTAAACTTCTAAACATTTTTAAAAAAAATATACAAAAAAATCGCAGAAAGGTAAAGATAATTTTTTAATTAGGAGGGTAATGGAAGTTTTACTGTTTTTTTTTTTGGGGAAAAAGTGGAACCGGGGATTTTATTTTTATCATAACTCGCTTAATTTTAATTTTTGAGACTTTTTTTTTTAAAAGTAAGAACTAGTTATATATTTTTAAAAAAAATTTATTTTTTTTCTCGAAAAATACAAAGTTTTTTCGATATTTATTTTAATTTTTCCCTTAGCCCTTCGACGAAAAAAACCCAAATTTTAAATGCCGTAGCCCTATTGGTTTTTTATAAGCTCAATTTTGCTCTCTAAAATTTTTTTTTTAAAAAATGCATTTTTTTTGAGTTTTTTTTCAAAAAAACCCTTAAAAACATCGATTTTTTTTTATGGGGAAAAATTTTCTTTTCTTTTTTGGGAGCCGTCTTGATTAACTACCGGAGGCAGCGCACCCTTTTATGGGCTTTTTTTGCCTAATCTCCCATTGTTTTTTTATATCAATACCCCCCCTTAGTCTTGTTCCTTTTTTCAAGTTTGTATAGCCCCCCGGGCTGGTTGGTTGATATATTCCGTGGGCCCATTTGGTTGCCCCAAAAATGCCCTTTTTTTGATTCAATATTAAGTAAAAATTATAAATTTTTTTTTTCTTAGAATGACTTTCTTCAAAGATTTTATAGTTAAAGTGTAAAACAAATTTCCACCCCAAGATGGGGTGACAACCACCCCCCCGGGTAAAAGCACACCTCGGCAATATAAACTTTGATCTTTGGGGTTTTGTGAAAAGTCTAGGGGAAAACCCATGTAGGATGAAAAAAATTTTGGGCCCAAAAAAGTTTATTTCCCCTTTAAACCCAGTCCTGAGACCTAAAATTAGATCAATTTTTCCCCATTTTGTTCCACTTTTTTGATTTGGCAAGTAATTTACTGATGTGTCTTTTAATTGAATTTGGTTTTTTTTAAAAAGGGCAAAAAAAAGGGGATAAAAGATGGGTTAGTTCAATAAATGGCAGATACCTTTTTTCCCTTTTGACCCGAATATGAAGATAAAAGTGGCTCATTTTAATGTCCCTTTTTTTTGCGCTTGGTTTGGGTTTTGATAGGTAAAAAATAGAATTTTTTTTTTTAGTAAATAAAAAACATTTTAAATTTCTGACCTTTTTAAACTCAAAAATTAATTAGGGGTTTCAGACATCTAAAAAAACCCCCCCAAAAATACAATATTACGGCCCTTCTTTTTTAGGGGTTACAAGTAAAAAAAAACAGTTTTTAGGATTTTCCTTTACTTGTGTTGAAGCTACCAACAAAAAAATTAAAATTTTTGGTCCCTTAGGAAATACCCTTTAAAAAAATTTATGGATCAATGAGTCAGTCAGTCAGTCTGTCAGTCAGTTACCGAATGGGCGATTTTAGAAATTGAATATATACCTAAATGTGAAACGATAACGAAGTTATGATGAAGAAAAAAAGCTGAAATATTTCGTAATAAAATGCGTTAGGCCGAAACTAGATTTGCACATAAAAATTTCCCCACAATATCTAAAGTCCCCAAAAAAAGTAACATCAGATAGCCAGAAAGTTAAGCTGTTGGTGACTGATATTTGTATGAACTTTTCTTAAAAGATCTAAAACTAAAAGTTAGCATATTAAAGAAAGACCCTGTTTTTTTTTAAATATTTTTTTTCCCGTTTAATTTTTTTTAAATAAAATAACATAGATCTTTTTGCCAAAAAAAAATTTGGGGAACACAAATATGGGGGTTTAAAAAGTCTGAGTGACACATGGTATCAAAAATATTTATCAGAATATCAATTTTTCCCCCAATTGGTTATCATGCCATCAAAAATATTATGGGCCTTTTGACATTTTTAGATATAAAAATTATTCTTTTTCTGGTTTCGATTTTTGCCCAGCAGTTAGGTCCAAGGTAATTTTATTATCGACATTTTTTTTAGCGGACGAAAGTTTTTTTAATTTTTTTTTTATTCAAACATTTGATTAGTTATTTAATATCGCTGAAAAAATACCCCAAAAAACCTTTAATTTTTAGTATGCCCAAAAAACCTTTATCCAGTCTTAAAGTCCCAGGATTTTGAAGGCATCGTTTCAATACCAAAAAAATACAACATGGCCCCTTTTTTTTTTTTTCTTCCTTTTCCCTTTTTTAAAAAATTTTTTTACTCTGATTTTATGCTATAATGGCAGGATTTTTAATTGAAAATTGTAACATCGCGTTTATATTTATACAGAATGAAAAAAAATATGATGCTCGGGGTTTTAATCGGCGATAATGGAGTCAAAACAAGTCAAAAGTTTATATCGATATGTTTTAAAAAATTAGAGATTTTTTTCAAACGATATCAATGATGCAATTATTTCTAAAAAAACTTAACAATTGGAATTTTTCGTTTTTAACGCTTATCAGTAGATTCATTTGCTAATAAAATAAACTAAGCTTTAAATTTTTTTTAACTATAAAAAAAAAAAATTTCCCCCCGGAAAAAATTTAATAAAAGATATTCATGATGGCTACATACTTTTAAGGGGAAAAAACCTAAGGAGGCATACCAAAAATTTTTGAAAACAGAATGTGCGCAATTCTTCAAGCAAAAAAAAAAATTTGAAAAAAAAAAATTTTTGTGTTCTTAAATGGAGATTCATTTTAAATTTTTGGGGAAATACAATTATTTTTTACGTAAAAATTTAAAAACCCCAAAAAAATTAGAAAAAAAAATATATTTTGTTTTAAAATTGTAATTATGTAAAACCTCGCAAAAAACGTCCCATGTTCGACTTAATGTAATAAAGCGAGCGAGGCGTGGTTGTGGTGTTATGGCGTACATAAACACTTTTTTTATCGTGTTAAAAATGTATACATTAAGATTTACTTATTATTAATTTAAAATAAAAAGCTCGTTCTGCATTTAATGGGGAAATGTGGGGGTAGGGGGATAAGTTATCGAAACTTTTTTTTAAAAGGCAAATATTAAAAAAAAATGTATTTGAAAATTATTAGTATAACAGAAAAGCCAAATTAAAAAATTTTTTATAAAAAAATTTGGGTTTTAAAAATCTTATACCAAAAACCAAATTTTAAAAAAAGGGGGAAAAGGGGGAATGGTCCCCAAAGTTTTAAAATTAAACAAATTAAGACTTAATAAATAAGTGGCAGATTCTAAATTAACCAAATTCTAATTTAAAATTGGTACGGTGCTTAGAATAAACGAATTTAATACTAACGGGTTTGGTAGATGCTTTGAGCGATTAATTAAAAATTTAGCGTAGAAAAACATTTGTGGTAATGTTTTAAACGCATGATTTAAGGATGCTAGTATACGCTTGTTTAAATAGTATGAAAATGATTGACTATATTTCTATTTATTTTCATAGATAACGTCTTATGGTAGAAGAAACTGATATTTTTCAAAGGTCTTATATTTATAACTGAATTATGCCATAATTATTAGAATCCCCCCTTTGACATGCATTAATTTGACAAAAAAAATACCTTCGAGGAATTTTTAAGAGGACTGGGGAAAGGGTTTTTTTAGTGACTTAGTGGATAGAAAAAGTTTTTTTTTTTTCCTTTTAATGGGGAAAAAAAGAAAAAAAAAGTCAACTTTTTAAAAGTCGAACTTCGATATCCGAATTTTTGATAACCCCCAATCAAATTCGTTGGCAATAGCATCAGGGGGAACATAATTTAAACCTTACTTGATAACTGAACTTCTATTACCGAATATTTTAAAAAATCGAACGAAACATTTGGAACACCTTCAAAAATTTAAAAATTTTAGGAAATTATTAACTTCACGTGTTTTTTTTAAAAGACTTTTTGAGCGTCACATGCAGGGGGGTTAAATCAATTTTATACAAAAAATTTTAAAAGCCATTACCGGCGAAGGGGTTTTAAAAAATTTAATGTTTGGGGGAAAAAATAAGAAAATCAACGTAACTTTTTGGGGATTATGTCGGGGAAAGTATCCAATGCATGGAATATTCATGTTAAGTCTGGGGGCCATTTTAAAAAATTTTGGCTTTGGTCAGTATTCCCCAAAAATTCTAAAGAGAAAGGGGGGGAAATAAAAAAATTTTTTTTATTTTCCTAAATGAATATTTACAAGAAAGCGGTGACGAAGAAAAAATAACTTCAAAAGCAAAATTGGAAAAGGGGGATGGTAGGGGTTTTAAGAGGGCCCCCAAATTTTAATTCCGTCCTCCCCTGATTTCGAGACAAGATCGGGGCGAGACTTTTTTTTTTCGAGACGAGATCGAGAAAAAAATTCGAGATTTTTCGAGATCGAGGGGAAAATTTTTCGGAAAATTTCCACCCGAAAAAAAATATGTGCTACAACAACTCACAGCTCTAAATACGACAGAAAATAGAAAATAAAAAAAAAATGCTAAGAAAAAAAATTTAATTTATTTTAAACGTGAGAACATAAAAAACCGGAAAAAAAAAAAGACAACAAAGCAGAAATTATTTTAAAAATTTTTCGATTCGATATGTGCCTAATGTCACAAACTCTAAATACGCCAGAAAAAAAAAAATTAAAAAAATGTTTTAAAAAAGTTTTAATTCTTTTTTAAAAAATAAGAGTAAACAAACCAAAAAAAAAAAAGTAAATAAAAAGGACAAAGATAAAAGTAAGTATTTTTATTCTTAAAGAACTTAATCGTTTTAAAAATGTTCCAAGCTCAGCTATTACAAATAATTTGCGTAATATCGTTTTAATTTTTTTTTTAAAACGACTGTTTCGATTAAAAAAAAAGAGTTTGTTGCGGGAAGGTACATTTCACATTCCAAACGAAGAAAAAATTTTTAAATTTTCCCCTTTTTACCTAGGTAAATCAAAAAGTATGGATAAAAAAATTAAAAAAAACATCAAGGATTTGTTTAATTTCCATTTTTTGGAAGAATGTTTTTATTTTTGTGCTGATACTTGGGGTTTTTTTTTGTTATAGGGGGTTTATGTAGTTTTATTCATAGCATATATGTATACCTTTTGTAAAGGGGGTTTGGGGGTGGAGAGGAAAAAAAAAAGGGCCCCCGAATTTTTTTTAAATTTTTTTAAATTAAAAAAAAAAAAATACTTTTTTAAAAAATTTTCCCTTTTTCGTTTTCAAGATATTTCACTATAAATTTTGGGGCCAAAACAAAATTTAATCATTTTTGGGGTGTCGCAATTTTAGTTGGCTTTCAAACTATTACGTCATATGAAATCGTTTGACTTTTGTCAAAAGTTAGACATTTGTTAATCTTTATTCAAAAAAATCAAAAAAAAACGGAGTTCACTAAAAAAAAATACGGTTATATTGTTTATTTTGGGGGGTATAACATAAATAATTATTGAGCACCCCCGGGGTCAAATTTTTTGACAACAGTCAAACTTGATTTCATATGACAAAATTAGTTTGAAAGCGCCAACTAAGAAGCGACACCCACAATGTGTTTAAATTTTTTTTTTTTGCCAAAACTTTATAGTGAAATATCTTTGGAAACAAAGGAAAATATGAAAAAAAAAAAATTCCTGGTTTTCAATTCAAATTTAAAAAAAAAATTTTTTTTTTTTTTTTGGGGCCTCTACTTACCCAATAACCCGTATTTTAACTTTTTTTTTTAACAGATAAAAATTAACCCCCCTTTTATTGCAGCCTTGGCCTTGTTTAAAAGTTATAACCCATACATAGATTTACATATTAAAATAATAAAATTTACTTTTTTTTCGAGACTCTCGAAATTTCGAGAGTCTTGAATCGAGATCGAGAAATTTTCATCGAAAAAAAATTCGAGACGAGAGTTTGGTTTTTTTTTCGTCTCGATGATCGAGACGAGACGAGAAAAGTCTTCGAGACGAGATTTCGTCTCGATGAAACCCTAGAGATGGTGTCACCTTTTGGTTTTTCCATGTGGATGATGATATTGTAATTTTGGGTTCCCACAGATAAAGATATATATATATATATATATATATATATATATATATGTTTTTTATATATATATATATATATATATATATATATATATATATATATATATATATATATATATATATATATATATATATATATATATATATATATATATATATATATATATACAGATTTCCGCCAGAATCTAAACAGCCTAATATTCTGGATGACAGTGAAAATTATATGGCAGATGATGATTTTGAGGATGACATGCGACAACCGCATTCAAATGAGTCGGTGGCAAATTCGTTGGAAATTTTACGTTTATATTTAAAAACGAATAAACACACAACGGATATTTTGTATAATGCCTTAAAAAGAATTGAGACTTTTGTTGAAAACCAAAATAAAAAATCCTCTCGTCAGTCACTAATAACCGATTTTTTTACTTTTAAATCATCCGTAGTGTAGTATATGTTTATTTTTATGTACAATTTGTGTATCTAAATGATTTCATAATAAACATAAATATATTACGTTCCCACATTAAAAATAAACTAAGGTAATGAATTTTTTTGTGTTTTGTTTAATAACTCAAAGTCCCGATAATTCGTTTTTTTTTTTAATGTCAAATCGTTGTTTGAGTTATCGAAGTTCAACTGTAATTTGAATTTAAACAACAGAGATACGATATAAAATATTATATTCTTAATGAAAAACTTTTTTGGTTTGTTTTCTAGCTAATAAACCGCAGTCATCCTGTAAAACCAACAATAATTTATCAGCGCATAGTCAATGTTTATTTTTTTAAAAAACCCTACTGGGAGATTTGGGCCCTTTTTCTTTTAAAAGGGGTTTAGGTCTTATAGACATAATATTTTTGCAGTTTTTACAGTTTTGAAAAATGCCTTTTATAAATCAGTCGCTATATTTATCAAGATTTATTAAAACAGTACAATGAAAGTCAAAAAAAACCTTTAAATAAAAAAATTTTATGTTTGCCACAACAATGTCTTTATTCCAATATGTCACAGAACCATATTTTTATCATTGATTTACATTACTTTTTGTCCTTTTTTTATAGATTATGGCTCTTTTTTAAAATTTGTATTGTTTCCCAAAATGGAACGAAATCAAAACAAAAAATTTAAAAAAAAAGAAAAAAACGTAGGGCGATATTTTCAGGTTGCTGAATATCTGGGAACGTGTCATATCAGTTTAAACATCGAGTAAACGAAAAAAGTTCTTTAAAAGTTATTTTTCTCCGTTCAGCTGTCTGGGGCATAAGAAAATGACGCGTCGAGATGTTAATACATATTTTTATATGTTTGGGGAAAAAGATTAAAACAAATACTTTTTAATAAATTTTTATGTACTTAACTTTGAGTTTTATTGAAAAAATCATTTATTATGCCTTTGTTTTTTTTTTTTGTTTTTTTTTGCGTTCCTTATATGGAACCTAGTCTCTTTGCAAAATAAAAATTGTATGTTTATTTTTTGGTTAACGGTGCAGCAGGTTGCGATATGTTTGAAACTGAAAAGGGTTGGATACTAACGAGCATGTGCAATCAGTCACATTGAACCTCCGGAAAACAGAATGTTATCAGACGAAGATTCCGCGATGAAGATTCAGGGGGCCCAATTGATAATCT
>JAHBCN010021966.1:0-13684 GCA_019359885.1 Listronotus oregonensis | reverse complement strand
TAGCAAGGTATTGGAATTTCGCGATTACAAAAATTTTAGCATTAGAAACTCTACGCTTTTAACTAGGTATTACATATTTTTTTCAGCTATTGTTTATTTATAAGTACTTTTACCGTGTATAAAAATCATTTAATAATAGCTCTCATTATTGCATGATTTTCTATTAATCAACGATTATACTTACTATGAGAAATTAAGTATACTCGAAACAATACCTTAAACTATTTCAAAAGTGTTTTAGCAAAAAATAACATTTCTTTTAAAATTTAACCTTGAAATCGACCAATCATTATAAATGAGTTTTTTATTATTAAAGTGCTAGACAAATTACCTTATTATTATTCCAAAGATTCCAAACTGACTTAAAACAATCAGCGGAAACCAATGAAATGATTAGAGCGCACTGAGTTTATTTCTCTCCTTTATTATCTTCATAAGTTAAAAAAGAACACCGATACACTCAGTGTGCACTTGTTTTACCAACTGTTTTCACTATATTTGTTCCAATATCAAATGGTAGAAAATGACAGCAAACAACTGTCATTTTCCACGTCATTCAGTCTTAATTTATTAGGAGTAAAAACAGTCTATTTGTTTAAAAATAAATGTTTAACAAATTTTTTAAGATATATTTAAAATATTATCGGAGAACAAATTCGAAAATTAATCAATTTCCATTGATACTATGCCTGCAGCACTAATTGACGGTACACGATCTGTAGGATATATGTGACATACCAAGTTATATAGAGGCAATGATAGAGGTACTATAATGTCTAGATTTTACCAACTACATTTGTCATTTGTTTTAAATATTGTAGGTAAATGTGAACAGTAGACGAAAATTAAAGCAGTCCAGACAACTCAACTCAATAAAATTAATACATATTAACCATAAAAGTACACACATCAAAGAGGCACAATCAGTAGTAATACTTTTAAAATGAAGCAAAAGGATTGCAATGAGGCAGACAAAAAAATTCACAATCCCAAAGTTTATTTACCTAAAGAATATTATAGTTAAATAACTAAGTCATTATATTTTTAAAATCACACATGTACTATGTATAACATTACTTTATCGACGTATTATATGACATACGTCAAAAAAATGCGATCTTAAAATCTCTATAATTTAAATTTAATTTTAGTTTTTATATTTTATTTTTATTTTAAAAATGGTAACAGACTTGCCACCCAAGAATAGATTAGTATTTAGATTTTTAAGGGTTTCTTTAGAGGCTTTTCTTTTTGCTGATTCAAGTAATCTGTTAGTTCAAATGAGTAAATAGGACTGAGCATGCTCGGTCTCTATACCCCGAGACCAGGATCCAAGAGGTGCCATTGTGTAAAGTTTCTTTTGGCGTGTACCCAACGAGGACTTTTTAAGTAATAAAACCGCCACAACAATACAAAACATATTTAAAATTTAAAAGTCTTTGTGTGATGTAAGAAACTCTCCTAGCATCAACATATCATTTCTCCGCAAATTAGGGTTATTTGTTTTAGTTATCCCTGTATTATAACTTAAAATTCTGGATTTTTGTTTTAGTAACCTAAAACTAGAAAATTTATCGTTAAAAGCCACAAAATACTTGACAAAAAGTATATAAATATATATATATATATATATATATATATATATATATATATATATATATATATATATATATATATATATATATATATATATATATATATATATATTTTATTAAATTAGCAAAGTTGTGTACATTTTACGCTGATTACAATGACGATAATAGAAAAACAAATGAACATCAGATTTATGAGTTATTCACAAAAATATACTTTTTATTTCAAGTTAAATATAGGGTAGAGAGGCAACTGCGAAACAGAAATTTAGAAATAGTTACCGAAACCCTTGATAAGGACATATTTGAGTGTTAAGAGACAAGGCAAGGACTTGCCTGAAAAGTGTCTAGAGAATGGGACCACTTTGGTTCTGGTGCCGTATAGCGACTAAGTGTGCTCAGCCCTATTGACCCCTATGAACTGGCAGATCGCCTGAAATAAAAAAAAAAACAAACAACCCAAAAAATGTAAAACAGTTACCTACGTTTCGGTGGTTAGTCTGCCAAAAATAAAAAATAAATTGGAAATTAAAAATAAATTGGAAATTAAAAATAAATTTATACGAATTCTGTGATAAAATTTAGGAAAGGAGAACTTTTTTGTTATATATGACGTTTTGTCATAAACGACATATTAGTTTGTTTTTACTGGTATAATTTTCAAAAAGACAAAAAAAGGTGGTGTGTTAATTGATTTTAAGTTTACCTGAAATTAATTCAGCATTAAGCATAGCAGCATTATTTAATTGAACAGATATTGATGCTACATATTTATCTTTATTTAGTAATATAAAGCCACTTTCCTTTTATTTTCCCTTTTTTAAACAAGTTTCCATACTAAAAGTATTTCAGTTTATTATGTGGCTGCTATCAAATTCGTGTTGACAGATTTTTTGATTTTGTGTTTTTAATGTATGTTCTTAGTTCATTTTTTCGTTTGGCTAATAGTTTGGTTTTCACCTATATAAAAATTGGTAAATTCACCAGGGATCCTATAAATAAAATT
This sequence comes from Listronotus oregonensis, assembly GCA_019359885.1. Lineage (NCBI taxonomy): Eukaryota > Metazoa > Arthropoda > Insecta > Coleoptera > Curculionidae > Listronotus > Listronotus oregonensis. Next base: position 11,086 of record JAHBCN010021966.1, on the reverse strand, counting down.
TTTTGTATTTTCGTTTATATTATATGGTTCTGTTTTTGTTACTCGAGGTTTAATAGTATTTTGTGATATAAAGTACGAATATTAAATTTATTAGCTATTCGCTATTTTATTTGATAAACCATGAATAAATGGTAAAAATAAATTTGTAATAGGTCTATTTTTTGTCTTTAACTTTGTTGGTCAAATGTTAAACAACATTTGTTTATAAAATCAAGAGAATAATGACTTGGAACTAGAATACTTTTTATCTGTTATTCTCGGGACTAGAATGGAAGTGGACCTATTCTATTCTCTATGAACTTTTCAGTCAGTAAACACAAAAAAAAACTTTTTCTACTACTGTATAAATAAGAAAACTTTGTGGTCCTAGCAACGCGAATGATAACGAAAAGAGAACCTTCGTGTTACCTGGTTGCTAAGCGTTGCTAGCTTCGAAACTAATATTTTCAGCGCCTGGACAAAAAAGTAAGAGTAAAAAAAAGAAAATATGCTTGTGGGAAATATTAGGATTTATTTATAAAAAAGTAACTAATTTATGACAAAATATTTTAAAAAACTAGGTTAGGTATTAACATTAAAAGTAATTGTGCAATTTGAGCAATTAGCAAAAGAAATTGGAGGAATAATACTTGAATTAACAGTTTTTAAATTTGTTGTTGGGGTATCGTTATCACCTTTAACTACGTTAATATTCACATTTTTCACTGTTACTTCATTAGAGGAAATATTGGTAGGAATTTCGTGTAAAATCTTCTTTGAAATTTCCACCTTATTACTATAGGATTCAGCAATATATCCCTCCGCAACAGAAGAAGACTTCCAACCTCCATGAATTTTTAAGTCCAAAATATCGACATCCGAAGCATTGGCAAGGAACGTAGTTGACGTTCTTCTAAAAGAATGGCCAGTGTATCTACTGATGTCTTCAAGCTTCAAAAACTTCGCAATTTCTTTAGGTACATTTGAAATAGAGTGCTTTCCAATTACGTTACAATAAACGCTCATCTAGAGCATTCCTTGGTCTCAGCTTAATATATTCCTGTAGAAATTTAACATAAGGAACTGAGCCTTCATCGTTGGTTACTACAAAGTTTCTTTTAACTTAGACTCCACTATTTTTACTATAGCCACGTCATTTCTTATTTCTACATCACTTAGCTTTATTCTGTATATTTCGTCTGTCCGGCATGCCCCAGCCACTCCCATAATGGCTATTACTTTCATTGCTAAGTAACTTTGATCAGGCGCGTTAAGTAAAAACTTTATGATTTCTTCGTTTTTAAAATTTTCTGACTTTTTTGCCTCATAACCATCGTTTTTCCTTTCAATAAAAGCAACTAGTTTATTGAACTCCGAAATATCTTGATTTTTGTTTACGGAAATTGTTAATTTGAGCTTGGAATATACAGACCAGAGGGTTGGTGGTGATAAAGACTCGGATTTTCTTGAAAATACGCCAAAATCACATTCTCGTCAATCCGCCCCACATTTTTTGTAGCAAGCCATTCAGAAAACGATTTATATGTTTGGTACCTCCCTTTAGATTTGTCTGGCAGAAGTAAGGCACACGCAAGGTCACTGCCTTTTGGATGCCATTTTCATATTCATTTAACATTTTAAAATGGGAATGGATTTATACTAAATTAACAATAATTCAAAATCTGACAAGTGCTGATGACAGACAATGTCAACAATAAATGTGTTGCTATGGATTAATTTTTAACAGGTAAAATTTCAAAATCTCTGATATTTCTATTAAAACATTATGTTAATGATTATTAAATTTTGCGATACATAGAACAGTAGCAGAAAAAATATAATACATTACACGATGCGAAAGGCCTTTCAAGTGCTCGGAGGTTTTAAATAGCCTTGGCTTCGCCTCGGCCATTTAAAAACTACCTCACACCAAAAAGTAAACTTTCGCATCTTGTAATGTAAATAACTATTTTAAAATAATGAACTTAACAGAATTTTTTAAAATCAATTAAAACCTAATAAGTCCTTCCAACGACTGCTGGCATTGTTACCTATAGCGGATAAGTCGACAGCAGGTGTCGGTCCCTCATATCTTAATTATACTACACGATCGAATGCGCTCTCCGTGTCAGTTGCTTTAAAATTCTGTAATTAAAGCCTAATTTATTAATTTATTCTGATATTGTTTCTCTTGAAGCGTAAAAATTTGCTGATAACTGACGAAGATAATGACACTCTAATACCAGTGCTTGTACGTGAGTCAGGAAAAATACGGCTTATATGACTGTCTAAATTGGTATTCCTTTGTTATGAAAAACTATTTATGTTTGGGTAATGTGCCTCGTATGGAGGGGATCATTGATAAAATAAATTCGAGTTTTTAGGCGGGTTTATGTTTTTACTTCCCTGCAAATCATTTTGATGTTTTGCAGATTATTACGTTTTGGATTTTTCGCTTTTTTTCTGATTGTTGGTATGTCTGTCTGTTGGCGCCATAATCCAACGTTTCTTGCTTATATACTAAGTAAAAAAGAAAGGTTGTTGGCTGGTATTATTTATATGTTAATAATATTTTGCAGGCGTAGTTACGAGGTTATTGTTGAAGTTTACGATAAATTAACAAAAAAAAAACGAAAAATCTTGGCAACGTAGCAGAAAAAAATTTATAAAGAATTACTAACATTGCAAAAAATATGAAAAAAAGTTTGGAAATCTAACAAAGGAGTTTTATATATTTATATTATAAAACAAGCAGCAGGAAGTAACCAAAACTGAAAAAAAAAAATTTAACAGGTTCTTTAATATAATTCTTGCTTATTACATTTTAGGTGGTATTATATCTGCTTTCAAACAGAAATATACGCTTTACTACACTGTGCGAAAGAAAATAACATGAGGATTATAAAACCAAGCGGATCTGCATAATAACAGACATCCAAGCGGGGGCACTAGTAAACCCAACGGTAGCGTCCAGGCTAACATGGGAATGCCAAAAAGCACTGGAAGTCCTGGTAGAACGCAACAGGGTTACTCGCAACGAACTCAAGGACTAGAATTAACGCAACGCCAGTTTGTAGGCAGGGTGTTTGGTATAGTGATCTGTTTGTTTTTGTTTTGGAAAAACGTAAACAAATTGCCAGATCTCAAAAACCAAAATCAGGAAATTACCTTGAAAATGTAATAAAATTATTCAAAAATATTGGTTTTTGTGTTAATATAGGCAACATCGATTTAAATATAAACGTTTATTAATATGACAGTTCCAAGCATTCGTTTAATAAAAAATGATAGTAAATCAGGTGTTGTACGGCACTCCAATATCATTTTATCTCTTTCTAGTAGGTTGTATTATTCAATAATACGTTTTGTAAACTGACTTGATCAACAGCAATCGAATTGGGCATCTAAAGTAAATGTCATGTCTGTCTGTCACTTCAGATAATAAACAAAAATAGTTTTCCGGCTTTAAAATTAATTTTTAACAATAAAGAATCATCGATTTATAAAAATGTAATTTATGAGGCAATGCCATAAACATTGAAAAAGTTATTATTTCCGGAGTGATGTTATTTAGTGTGTTGTTGTGCCGTGTGTTTACAAGAACTATCCCTCCTTGCCCCCTGAACATATTAATGCCAAACAAGGTTTGTTTACTTTATTTCTATCCAAGAATTCGTTGGTTAGTCGTCTGTGGGTACCAGGATATTCGGGAAAAGAAGGCAACTAAAAAGCGGATGAGCTAGCGAAACGTGGATCGTCTACACCATATTTTGGACCAGAACCTGCCTTTGGAGTGACCAAAACCACAGCACAAGGGCAAACCAGGTAATGGATCCAAAACAAACATAAGAAATACTGGGAAAACCTCAGTAGAATAAGACATGAAAAAAGCTTCATAAAGGGCCCATCCAAAAGAATGAAGAAAGAACTATTCAGACAAAGTAGGAAAACACTTCGAATAACAGTAGGGTTGCTAAAAGGGCACGATAACCTAAGAGGACACCCACACAAGATAGGCTCATACAATGGGGACCCAAGTTGCAGAATGTGCGACGATGGGATAGAAACAGCCTACCATATACTGTGCGAATGTGAAGCGTTGAATCACAAAAGACCGAAAATGAGCCCACAGGAATATATCAACCAATCAGTCTCGGGTTTATACAAAGTTGTAGAAGAAACAAGACTAATGGGAGAAATGGTATAAAAGATAATGAAAGATTAGGCACAAAAAGCCCAAGAGGCTGCGGTGCCTCCGGTAGAAAGGCAAGACGGCTCCCACGAAGAAAAAGAAGATATCTAGAGTAGATAAAATATTTGCTTTTTTTTTAAAGCTTCTGTTTCAGTTTAATAAATATTAATAAGACTGTTTATTTTCAATATTTTGTTACTTGCTGCTTTATATATCAATCTAGTCTTTTTAAACACAAAAGAGTTAAAATAATTTCATGTATATTCGAATTTGTTTAGAAGGTTTTTTATGTTTTTTAAATTATAAATTAGTGCAGTCTATCAGTGTTGATAATGGTCATTAAAGGACTTTTTAGCTAACACATATCCTAATTATTCTAAATTTATTACGTATTCCTTCAAAAATTAACCTAGAAAATGCCCTTTTCTTAATTTATAATGAATAGTTTAAAGGTATAAAGGATCGTCCATTAATTACGTGATTTTTTTAGCATTTTTTAACCCTCCTTCTTTCCCCTAATAATACGTGGTGGTTAGGTTTAAGACTAACCACCTCCTTCCTACATGAAACCACGTGTATTTTTTTAGTAAGTATTTTAAAAATTTTGAAATGTTATCTTTAATTACAGGTAAATACAGGGTGGCGCAGTGGGTATTGACGGTTTTTAGAGTGCTATTATGGATATAATAATGAAACAACCAACGACAAAAACATATATTTTTATTACACATATAATGCAGTTTTACAACAAAAATTAGTTTTTGAAAATAATGCCTTTTAAATGGCCACCATGTTTTTCTTAACATTCCAGAAGTCGTGATTGAAAATTCTCTGTAACTCGTATCAGAATATCCTGGTTTATTGCTCTGATTTCTTGAGTAATGCTTGTCTTTTAAAGTTTGTAGCATTTGAGGTTTATTTTCGCTAACCCTACCCTCTAAATATCCTCATAAGAAAAAATCAGGGCTGGTCAAATCTGGTAACCTCGGCGGCCAATTAAAATCGCCATAACGGGATATAAGTCGTCCAGGGAACATGTCTCTTAGAGCAGCCATGCAAATTCGCGCAGTATGGCTTGTTGCTCCATCTTGCTGAACCTATAAGACTTAATTTTCCACACCTAGTCGTTGCAGTTCAGTAGGTAAAAATTTTGAAGCATCTCCAAAACCGTTGAGGAATGCAGACACTCCGCACCGTACGGTAACTCTTTCGGAATGCAGAGGTTGTTCGTGAATTTGTTGAGGTTGTTCAGCAGCCCAGTACCGACAAATTCATTTATTACACTTCCACAATAACGAAACTTTGCAACCCACCGCAATATTGTGATCCTATCAGTGATATTTTCTAAAGAAAAAGCTTCGTTGATTGAGAGGCCACGTATCCATGGCTGCTAAACTGCATTACATGTGGAATATTTTAAGCGGTTGAATGTCTCCTCCACCTTACTCATAATCGGACAGTGGCGTCTCAAAAATCGTCAATACCCATTGCGCCACCCTGTATAATCTAATTTAATTCTGGAAAATTAAGGAGCGTGATAAAAATGTCCAAACAGATTTTAAGGTTGCAGGTTGTTTTTGATTAGCATAAAAAAATTAAGGAAATGTGTAATCATGTGAAAAAACGTATAATACAATTAAAATAAATACACGTGATATTTAACTACACCCTCCCTCCCTCCTTTTGATATTTCGGAATTTTTGTCGAACTCCCCCCCCCCTCCCCCCCTTCGAGCCTCACGTAATTAATGGATGACCCCTAACATGCGGTATTAAAAAACCGTTAAGGTATGTACAAACCGAAAAAACAAACAAAAGCAAACATTCGTTCACTTTCTTTGTGTGTTTTTTGTTTATTGTTCGCTTTTTCTGTCTACCTAGCGCAACCAAATGTTTGTTTAGTCTTGTTCTACTATATAGTTGGAATAGTTATGGATGACCATAAAAACAAAAATTCGCTTTGATGTACCGACGTCCACTGGAACATGTTTGAACAAGAACAAACAAACGTTTGTTTGCCGTTTTAACTGTCTACACTAAAGAAAAACGTTTGTTCGCTGATGTTTGTTTTTGTTTGTTTTTTCGGTGTGTACATACCTTTAGAGATCAAGATCAAGCATTTATAGGGTTTGGATTAGCTTAAGAGCATTTTGTGCAATTTCACAGTGCTTGTGTGATAAAAAGTACCATGCACATTAATTGACCTTTTTATTGTTAAACTTTTTAGAGCAGACCATGTTCTGAGGCACGGAAAAGATTTTGTCACTTCCAAAAAACCCCATTTTCAAAAAATGCTGGAGGCTGTCTCTGTATTGTGAACAACACCCCGTATATTGTTTGTGATAAGGCAATGGATGATGATTTTAGAATCCCCTAGGGAACTGGTTGTTTTGGCAAAAAAATCCACTTTAAGATATTGTATATATACTGTAACTTTTAAACATTCTGTAAAAGTGAGATATGGTCTTCTTTATTTTGCCCAAAGTCCCAGTATTATAAAAACAACAAGATTATTAATTAGTTTTCAGTATATATACAATGCTTAAACATATGTCGTAGTGACCGATTTTTTATACATTTTTATGCACTATCTAATATATAATTTTTTTTCATATAGTATTTTTAATGAAAATTTTATAAATATTTTACGGTATATACTAGGATATATCAGACAAGTTAAAAAAATATTAAATTAGAGATATCATATGATTTACGGACCTCACGAATTACTAACTTAAAAAATAGTCTTAATATTCAACAAAAATATAAGACAATAAGTATACACGGTTTTTATTACCTTTGTATTATATTTACACCTGTTTGCCATTTTATTGGGAATAAAATGATATTAACCGTGGTTTCTTATTATTAATGCTATAAAGAGAAAAGTGAAAAAAACTAACGGCGCGCCAGGAAAAAATTAAAAGCGTCTCCACGCCCAAACAATAACGACGCTGGGTATTTTTTGGTCGTTTTGACATTGTTGGCCCTTGATGTATATATGTGCAAAATTTAATCAAAATCAGCACCTGTGTACTAGTATTCTTAAAATATACCCCAAAAATGTCCAACTATTGTGTTTTTCCATATAACTGCATAATGTGTAGTCGTTTGGACATTTTTAATCGCCAAAAATCAACAAAGATGGGTATAGGATTTTATTCAGAATTACAGAATTAGAAGTTTAAAAAACATACAGTAGAGCCTCGAGAAGTCAAACCTCGATAACATTAAAACCTCGACCACTTAAAAAAAAATGTGTTTCCTTCCCTTTAAAGCAAAAAACCTCCGTCGCTAACATCGAAAGCAGAAATCAGTATAAACAGACCATCTTAGAAGCAAAGACCGTTTTAACAATCGAAAAAAAGATAAAGTGCTCTCTTGCTCAAATGGCAGTAAAGTTTTTGGTCCTTTGAAAAAAATATTAGTCAGAACTTTTGCACAAATTCTTTCCACCCTAATCTCTGAAGATGGAATTGTCTCTACCCCCAAAAGGGGCCGAACTATTTGCCAAACAATTTGCTGCCAATTCTACGCTTGATCCTCCTATTAATCTTCCTCTTCCAACAGTTGTCCCTGTTTCTCATAAAATGTCCGATATAATTTTTAAAGTCAAACAGATCAAGCGTATTTTTTCTTCTCTTTAATATTAAAAAATCGTGGGGGGATGGCATACCAGCAATCGTTTTAAAAAAAATGTGTCCGAGCTTGCACCCTCTTAACTCCTCTTTCGAATCTCTTACGACACGGGCATTTTCCCGGAGAGTTGGAAAGCTGCACGTGTCAACCTGCCCCCAAAAAAAGGGAAACCAAAAGTCTCCCTTCTATAGACCTATATCTTTTTTTTTCATTTTGAAGGTAATGGAAAAATTCTTAAATTTTCCCAAATCAAAAATTTTGGAAAAACATAAGATCTTACATGATAGACAATAGGGTTTTCCGTCACAGTAGATCCACAGCTGATCTTTCCTTTGCTCCACAACGGAACAAGTCCCTTGAGTTTCTTGGTAAACCCCAGATCGTTGCTCTTGACATATCCAAAGCTTTCGATCAGGTCTGGCATGAGGGCCAAAAAATTTTCCTTCTTACGGTCTTCACCTAAGTTTGCTTTTGGCTTTCCAGTTTCCTTTCTAATCGACGTATACGTTGGTTGATGGCATTCCTCCAGCTTCTACCAAAAAAAAGCTGGGGTGCCCCAGGGCTCAGTGCTGGCACCCACGCTGTTGCTTCTACACATTAACGATCTTTCCTCCACAATCAATCCCATTCATAGTTTTTGACGATAGTCCCCCCCACTCTAGTATTCAATTTCTTGCCACCGTGTAATTCTGATTTTGAAAACAAGCGCAGGTCAATGCAGATATCTCTTTCACAAGACCTCAAACTTATCTTGGATTGGGGCGCCAAAAATCGTGTTCAGTTTAACCTCAAAAACACAGTCATGTTCGCTGTCGCGAAAAATTTGCGAATGCTCATCCGTTACATATGAGCGGCCAAGTTCTCAGAACAAAGAGTCTTTAAAAGTCGGCGTTACTTTTGAGAATAACCCAACTGGACAAACACATTTATCCATAGCTTCGGCAGCTTCAAAAAGTTGGATTCCTTTCGAGCCAGAAAATATTTTTTTCCAATCTGTACACTTTGTATGTATCCCAAATCAGACCCTCTTTGGAATATTGTTCTCATGTCTGGGGAATGGCGCCCCTGCAACACTTAGCATTCTGGACTCCATTCAAAAAAGAGCTGTTCGTCTTATTAATGATCCAACGCTCCAGAAAGGCTTCCTCTTTTTTGCCCATCGTTGAGCTGTAGGGGATCTGTCGTCTTCTATAGGTATTTTCACGGCTTCTGCTCAGAAAAATTGGCCAGTATTATTCCTTCTCTGGCAGCTCCCAACAGAGAACACGTGTGCAACTTTTATGCATCCTTTTACGGTTCAGTTAGAGAGGCCCGAAGTTCCCGTTTCCGTTCCTTTATTCCTAGAGTGTAAAAATGGAACCTGCTGCCCGCGAAGTTTTTCCTTCTCCCCCCAAAATCCAAAAATTTAAGTCCCGGGAACAAACCCCTCTCACCACACTGAAGACACCCACGGTACGTTAGTACTTAGGCATCAGCCTTCGTGGACTGCCCAAGAAAAAAAAAAAGCTATTATATCCAAAATCAGTATAAACACAAAGTTTCATTCCAAAATTTGAAAGCGTGCTGTTTTTACCACTTATTTATTTAATTTTAATATTAATTAGAAAAATTTTACAGATTTTTTTAAAAACCTTAAGCATTGGAAAGATAAGGTAAATTATTAATTTAATCTACATGGTGTTAAATTTAAATTTCCCTAACATCCTGCATTAAAATTGTATTTAAAATTGGTGTCTCTTAAGATTTTCCAAAAACAAAAGATAAAAATTATAACTGCAAGCTTAAATTAACTAGGCCAACTACAGACAAATACCTACTACAAGAAACAAAAGAAACAAAGCATCTCCTTACAAACGAAACTAAAAACAAGTGAAAATCAGCGAGTTTCAATTGTTCACACTCTCTGTGCGATCCAAACACTTGACTCTATTTTCAAGAGAAAAGTTCTCCTGGATACTCGCGTTTCTTATGTGTCTAGATATCTTCTCTTGAAATTATAGGATGTGATACAATTGTGTTTTTTATCTTTGTCTGTTGCCTTGTGTGCTAATTTAGATAGTAACTTATTTGTAGACTGGGCAAATATTTTTTCCTTTTTAAAATTAAAAAAAAATTTATAAAAATTTTAAAGACATGGAATGTACTACTGCCATGTATTTTTCAGATTATTTTGTTTTTGGAAAAATTTAATTTTAAACAAAACAATTTTTAGTTTTTATCTTGTGTCAGTTCATGAAAAAAGAGGTAGTCTATTAGGAAAAAAAATCTAGGTGTTAGGAGGCAAAAGAAATACCTTTATAGGCAGATATACCAAAAAAAATTACATTGAACCTTGGGATTTTTAGGGATGCAATTTTAATTGTTTGGAGGGATAATGGAGTTTAACTCCCCAAGTTTTGGGGTTGCAACCCTTGTCCCGACCCCAATTGGAAAAAGGGGTCAAACGCCTTTTTTTGCTATATTCCCGAACTATTCATCCAAAAAAAATTAAAGAAAATTTTACAAATTCTTGGAGTTAACTCCTATAATCCCCCCACACCCAACAAAAAAAAATTGGAAAAAAAATTTTTTTGCTAAAAGAAATAAGTTAGAAAACCCCCCCAACCCTTAATTTTCCCCAAAAAACCCAAAGGGAAAAATTATTTAAAGATATAATAAATATCTGACAATACGTTTTTTGGGTGTTAAAAAAAATATGAAGTTAGAATTTACCCATAACCCTTGAATTTTTAAACCCCCCCGCATCACCCGGGGAAACCCTTCAAAGGCTAAAATTTTATTTTTTTAAAATTAAAATAATATCTTACGTTTTTTGTTCACCAAACAACGTTTGTCCGATATTTATTACAACTATTCTAAGTGAATAAAGTTTTACCCTTAAAGAGGGGGGGGGTTTCTGGGGGTTTTTTGAGCAAATTGGGGGGTGGGTAAATTCTGACTTAATTTTACCAAAAAATTGTCAGATATTTTTTAATTCTTCTAAAAAATAAAATTTTACCCTTAGGGGGTTTCTGGGTAAAATTTTTAGGAAAAATTGGGAGGGTTTTTTAAAAAAAAATTTGTTTTAAAACATCAAAAAAAATATTGTCAGAATTTTCTTTCCCCAAAAAAAAAAAATTTTACCCTTTTTGGGGGGCGGGGGAAAATCTGGGTGATGGGTAAATTTTTGACTTCGGTTCGTTTTTAGGGGCCGAAAAACATACCAAAAAGGACTTCACATATCTGGTTCAGAAATTTTTTTTTTTTGCCTGTGTTATGGGAAACTATTTCCAGATGG
>JAHBCN010021965.1:0-13680 GCA_019359885.1 Listronotus oregonensis | reverse complement strand
AAAATTTGTAGTTGAACAAAAATACATGAGAATTAAAATAAACATTAAATTATGTGTTCAAACCAATGATTTTTTATTGTTATTTTACGAAAATTAAATTTTCCCGCTTTGTTGGGTGACCGAAAAAAATATGTTGACTTAAATCCCGGGGATAGAAGATAATAATAAAAAAAAAGTATAACTTATCCATATAGAATTTATTTAAATATAAAAATACGAGTCTATTGGGGGAACCCGTATTTTTTTAAAAAGGGCTGTTTTTTGGGATTTGTAGTTTAAAGGAGGAGGGGTTAAGGGTTCATTTAAAAACCAATTTTTTTGTTTTTTTTTTTTTATTGTTAAACATTTTAAGAATACACTTTCAAAATTGAAGCGATTTGGAAAACCTTAAAGTTAGTCTATTATCTCTTCCTTCAATACTATAGCTATATTTTAAAATTTAAAAAATGTTAGTATTAAACGTTTTTTAAAACTATTTTTTTTTCTTTTTCCCCTTTAAAAACTAATTACAGATTTATTTTAAATTTTAACATTTTCTACATAAAAATACCCCCCCCCAAGTCTTTTTGATTTATTTTACATTAAGAGGGTTAAGATGACCACCATAAATTTTTAAATAAAAAAAAATAGTAGTCAGAAAACAATGGGGAGAGGATTTAATGATACTTTGACTAAATTTTAATGATTTTTGATTTTAGATAATTTTCGACCGAAAAGGAAAACCCTTTTTTAAGATTTTTGGACAAACTTTCTCACCGGCTAGTTTTCAATATTGCCAACAAAATAATGTTAAAAGTATACTTAGTAACGTACAAAAGGTTTAAATAAATTTGCCCAATTCATATTTTAATAAAAATTCGCAAAAAAGTGTTTTCTTTTTACGCTGAAACCCTTATTCCCCTAATCTAATGTATAGTCAGTACGTTATAGTTTATATAATGTAATAAAAATATTATATTAGATATGACATTTCTGAAAACCAACTACATTGCCCCTTTTTCCAGTCTCGTCAACATAAAAAGGTGGTCGTGATTGGTAAAAAGAAGTAGGAGCAAATATTTATTGTCCTCTTAACGCATTAAAAAAAGTTTTTCTTTGTGGTTTTAAATATATATATATATATATATATATATATATATATATATATATATATATATATATATATATATATATATATATATAATATAACTATTACGTCATATGAAATAAAGTTTGACCGTTATCAAAAGTTAAACACTTTGGTGCACATGCTAAATAATTATTATATTATACCCATATACTTAAACAATATCACCGTATTCTTCGTTAGTAAACTTCATTTTCTTGTGACTTTTTTTCAATAACAGATTAACAAGTGTCTAACTTTTGACAAAGGTAAACTTGATTTAATAGGACGCAATAATTTGAAAGCGCTAACTAAGATTAGGTACATTCACCCCACAATGCGATTACAATTTTTTTCTTTAGCAAAACTTTATAGTGAAATATCTTGGAAAATTTGCAAAAAAATACTTTTTTTCGATTCAGAATATAAAAAAAAATTCGGATCTTCATTGTTCCCCTCTACTTACCAATAACCCTGTATATATATATATATATATATATATATATATATATATATATATATATATATATATATATATATATATATATATATATATATATATATATATATATATATATATATATATATATATATCCGGGAAAATTTTTCCCTCACTACCCCTTTAAATCTTCTCCGAGCAAGTTTAAAAATATAGTAAGTGATCTTTTTGGTTTTATTTTGTGATCAATCAAGCCCCAATCGGCTGAGTTTTATTTTATTTTTATAAAAAAGCAAAAATGCTTTTTTTTTAAACGTTAAGAGGACAATAGAATATATTGCTCCTACTTCTTTTTACCAATCACGACCACCTTATGTCATGTTGACGACGACTAGGAACACTAAAATTGATTTAAAAGCCCGAAATGTCATATCTAATATAATATTTTTATTACATTATATAAACTAAAAAATACTGACTAAAATTTAAAATTTTGGGAAAAAAGGGGTTTTAGTAAAAAAACCTTTTTGCAATTTTTATTAAAATATAATTTGGGGGAAATTTTTTTTTAAACCCTTTTTGGAAAGTTATAAGTATACTTTTAACATTATTTTGTTAATATTGAAAACTAGCCGGTGAAAATTTTTTCCCCAGACCGTTTTGGGAAAAAAAAATTTCGGTGTTCACTATATCCGGTCGAAAATTATCTAAAAAAAAAAAATCATTAAAATTTAGTCAAAGTATCATTAAACCCTTTCCCCCCCTTGTTTTCTGACTACTTTTTTTTTTTTTTTAAAAAATTTTTATTGGTCATCTTTAACCCCCTTAATGTAAAAAAAATTTCAACTAAACGTTGGGGGGTTTATTTTATATGTAGAAAATTTACCAAATTTAAAAAAAAGGGGAATGTGGTTTTCAAAGGAAAATGAACACAAATTTTAAAAAAACTAATTTTAAGAAAAGCCCGTTTAATAATAACATTTTAACTTTAGCTGTCAGATCTATAGTGTTGAAGGATAGGAGACTAACTAGACAATAACTTTAATAGTTTTGCCGATCGTTTAAATTTTGAAAAAGTATTCTTAAAATGTTTAACAATAAGAAAAGACAATTAAAAAAAAAATCGATTTCTCGAAAGTGCAAACCCCCCCCCTTTAAACAACTAAATACAAATCATACAGCAACAAAACTTTAGAAATAATACAGGGTTCCCCATAATAGACTACGTATTTTGATATTTAAATAAATTCTATATGAGATAAGTTAGTACGTTTTTTTTATATTATTATCTTCGGGGGCCCCCTTGGGGGGATTTAAGTCAACATTTTTTTAATCGAGTACGCACCTGACAAAAATTTTTGGGGGTTTAATTTTTTTAAAAAATTTTTTCTAATAAAGCATCATTTTTTTTGAACACAAATTTAATGTTTATTTTAATTCTCATGTATTTTTCGAAAAACCACAAGTTTTCTTGCGTGAAAAATGTAATTTTAATAGAAGAAGATAAAGGGGGGGGTACATGCCCCCTAAAAACCCCTTAAAAGAGTTCTGCGAGAAATATTTGGGGTTTTTTTAAAATTGGCTTTTAACCCCCCGGGGACTTAACCCTTAACCCGAGAGGTTGATAAATTTTACGTTATCCGTGAATATCGGTATTAAATACCGCTATTGTATTTTTTCCCCCGAAAATTTACATAAAAAAACGACATATTTTTTTTTAAATTTTTTAATGACTACTAAAAAAAAAAGTAAAAAAAAAAAAAACTAAAAAAAATATAAACTTTTAAAGAACAAAAAAATATTTTTAACGGTCTTCAGTAATGCATTTTTTGCATACTTTACTTGCATGCTCCAGGCAAATTGGCTTCTGGCAGGTATAACACTTATAAAAGTTTTTTTTTTTTTTTTTGGGTTTTGGGAACACATCGCAAATTTTTTTTTTTTTTTAAACGATCATCTGCCGATGTTGATGGTTAAATTTTATTATCTTTTTTTAAAACGCTTCGTATGAGCGTCTGAATTTCGGGAAGTTTTACGTTCTCTTTTTTCCCTTTTTTTTAAAAAAGGGAGGTGTCACAAGTTTCAAAAGCAATTTTCGATAAATTTTCGTCTTGATATAGGCTTAGTATCTCGATAATGGAAATAAGGAATAGGCATTCGTTGTTGATATATCTATAAAGTCTGAAAAAAATTTCTAATGGCCATCGACGACATCTACGACCTGAAGAATAATTGGAACATTTCATATCGAGGGTACCCCAAAATCCACCTTTAGGGATTATAAAATGAATTTATTTCTGGAAGAGAGTTATCTGGATCTGTTTTTTACTATGATGCATGGGGAAAAAAACCCAAATTTAAAAGCTTTATTCTTCTTGGGAAACCCCGGGGAAAATTTAAAGTAAAGCTGTCCTTGGAGAAACCATATATAGGGGACTCAATTGGTCTTCGGGGGGGAAGGTAAAAACTCTGCAGGAATTTCGCGCTTTTTTTTTTTAAAGGGGGGCCTGTGTTTTGACCTTTCTTCCTTAACTCACGAAGCAATTTTCCCCCATGAAACCAAATCTGCCGTTATATTTTGTTTGTTTTTTTCCCCTGGTTTTATTAGACGCAGAACTGTTTTGGGGAGGTTTTAGCAATTTTTTTTTTTCTGGGGATAACGTTTGGCCATCGCTGTTTTTCCCCCACATAGATATAGGCATTGTGGTATATATTTTGGGGGCAAAAGGCACATAAGTTTGATACCGTACTTTGCCGGCTTATTCGGCATATACATTTTAAAAGAACATCGTCCTCGAAAGCTAATTAGCATCTCATCAATACACGTTTTTTGGGGCCCAAAATTTAAAAAATTTCTGAGAATTCTCAATGAAAATGTTAAAGATAAAAGATATGGCTGCATTGGGTTTTCTAGACTACGAATTTCCCCCTTTTTTTTAGGTCATCAAATCGAAGACAAAAAGCAGATTTTAAAACCCTTTTTTAAAAACATTACAGCCCTGAATAGGGGGGGGCCCCCGGGAGCTTTGTTTAAAAATAGTGATAGATGTTTTCATGATTGGACCGATATATAGACGTAAACATCAGAAAAACCCCAAAAAAGGGTCGGTTTTTAAAAAAATCAGTGTCCTTGTAGTCTGTGGATTTGTTTTTAGAGAGCTCTTATTTTTTAAACTTTCGTTAGTATGCAACAGATTTCATTTGTCATAGCTTCATCGAATAAAAATTCCAAATTTCTTCAATATTGGGTTTATTTCCCAAACTTCTTGCCGGTTCTTTAAGACTTGGCAATTTTATTACAATATTATGACGAGGAGTTTTAACGGCTTTTTTTGGGGTTTCCCTTTGGGAATGCCATAAATATCCGTCCTTTCCTCATAAAGTAATATCTTCTTCGTCTTTTTTTTCCCCTATCGTCATCAGAGTGCGGCCTTCCAATTTTGGGTTTTTTTTCCTATTTTCTTCATCATAAAAACCCTCCTGCTCAGAAGTTGAACTATGTCGGTCTTCTTCCATAGTTTGGTTTTCAGGTTGATTTTCATCGCCGGAGTCTACTATATCAGAAGAAAAAACTGGTTTCGTCAGATAATTCATCATTTTTTTTTTTAAAACTGTGTCGGCATAGTTTTTAAAAAAAGTACCCCCCCCTTTTTTCGAGGTAGAATTCATATTCAAAAAAAAAAAGAACTAAGAAAAAGTCGTTTTTGAAATCATAGCGCCTGCTCATCAAATAAAAAAAAATCTTTTGGGGGGCTATCTTCGGTGGACAAAAAAATCGATAATTTTTCGACCTAAAAATATTTCTACTTAGTTCGTTAAAAAAAAAGTAATGTACCTATATTTTAATATTATGTATAAATAAAATTTTCCAATACCAATAATAAACAACACAAAAATTATTTTAAAATTTTTAAAAAAAATAACGGTACCCGGGGGCTATAAAACCCGCCCGGGGGTACTTTTAGGCCCCCCTAGTAAAAGCAAACTATTCAAAATGAGAGTTCCATCACTTGTCCTGTCTGCCTGTACTATAGGGGGAAAAGAAGATAGACGCAGGAAAAAAGGCAGCAGGGTTGTATTTGGAGATTTTATTAATATTTTAATTTTAAAAAAGGATTTATCCCGGGGGCTCTCGGGTTAAAAATACCCCAGACTTTGTTCTGGGGGGGTATTTAAAGAAAAAACTTTTTGTAACTTATCCAGAAAACCCCCCAAAATCCTAAAGTCCGAATTCCTGAAGGGGTCCGGAAATTTTGATAAAAGGGTTTTTCCCTTTTTCGTGTCATAAAGCATTTCTTGTCAAATCTTAAAAAGTGCTTTTGAATCAATGGCACTTACTTAAAAGACGAAATTTTTAAAACTTTAAATAAGTCGTATGTTATAGTAAATCCCAAAGAGTGAATTGTAATTAAATGTAATAAAATATTAGTTTTATTAGGTTTTAACAATTTTACTGGGCAATTAAAATTAAAATAGTCTATTATGGGGAACCCTGTATAAACCATTCGTATTGATGTATTCTGCCAATAGCGCAAGGTCCTAGGCAGACAGAAACAAAGCGACATTGTATATAGTGCTACTAAAGTTAATTCCGCTTGCCTATGCATATTAATGTAATAAAAATTCCCATGTTATTTAATTTTAATTATCCTATAGAAAGAAAGCTTTATCAACATACTATTTCTTGATCTGAGATACTTACATATAAATAGGTATTTTTCATGATAAATCTAATTAGAAATAGCTATTCGTGTAATGGCATGATTTTACACCATAAGAAGCGTTAACAAAATGATATTATAGGAATATTCTACTTGAAAAACGGTTTCATCGAGCATGTTTTAAAAAAAAAATTTGGGTAATAATTATTGTAGACAAAAAGATAATTTTTTTGGGGGTTTAAAAAACATTATTGCATTAAAAGCATTACCCACGCTCACGCCATTCTGCAATAAAGTATTTTATTAATTAAACATACACTTAAAACATCTGTAGAAGTTACAATTATTATTATTTTTTTTTAATAAAATAAACATGTGCAGTTGTAACTTAAAATCAACGAATACGTTTTTAAAATGAAATTGGTAGACTTGGTAAAAATTTATAGTAAATTGTGCCACTCAAAATATTTTTCAGTTTTTTTTAACGTATAACGAAACTTTTAATAAGAAACGGGCTTTAAAAAAGTTTATTCAATGTGATATAATTAAAATTATTTAATTTTTAGTAACAACAGAATTACCCAAATTCATAAAAGAAATTTGCTACTTAATTTAAAAAATAGAAATCATTAACACAACAGCTCTCAATAATTATAATTTTCAATTTTTCCAAAGCAAGACCAGAAGTGTTTTTTTTTTATTTTTCATGGCTTCCTCTATCAGAATAACTTTTTCTGTTTATTTGGTTAATTTCGTGGACAATTCAGGTCATGTATAAATAACCGCATTTGAAATGTCAGAAATAGAAATTTTTTAAAAGATAAACCTAAGAAGAGAAAATGTTACTGACTAAAATATTGATTATAATTGCCTTAAGACACATTCTTACGGTTCGAAAAAGGGAGTAAAGAAAAAAACATCGTCATTTACTCAAACAGCCAAGCAGCTTTGAAGACCATCAGTTCTCCAAAAGTTAATTTCAAACTAGTGGGGGACTGTATACTGGTTTAAGTCGGCTTGGCGAACAAACTTACGGTAGCTTAGGTACCAGGCCACGAGGGACACCCAGGTAACGAAGGCCAAAGACCTAGCCAAAAGAGGATTAGCCATGGAAATGATAGGCCCTGAGCCATTCTGTGGAATCTCGGCAGGCCTTATTAAAGCATATATAAGAGCTGGGTAGACAGAGAGTTTTAAAGCTGGTGGTTACAAATACCAGGACAACGACAGGCAAAGCAGTTCATTAAGGCCTGCTTGGCCAAGTTTACCTCAGACCTACCGAGCCACAGTCGTAAAGTGGTAAGGATAACGGTAGGTCAACTAACAAGGCATTGCAAACTCAACAAGCACCTGGAAAGAATAGACCTGATGGAGGATAGCCTGTGTAGGTTCTGCCAGGAGGCTGAGGAAACAGCCATACATGTGTGGTGCCACTGTGAAGCACCATGTAGGCTTAGGTTGACTAGGCTTGGTGAGGAAAAGCCAAAACCTGCAAGATATATGGAGTGGCCAGTGGACTGGACTCTGGAGTCTAGTTAAGAAGACAGGCCTGGACAAGGTACTCTACAGAACGATAGGAGAAACCACAATAAATCTGATAAGGTTGCAGTAGTGGAGGTCATTTTTGCCATATCCGCTCAAATAATCTAATCTAAGGTTCGATTAGAGTTGATTAGCTTTATCGGATCAACGAAAATCAGATGAAAATAACTGTAAGAACGTAAGTTTCAGCAACAAAACTCGAACGCTTAAAAAAAAACTAGTGTTTTTACAGTTATTTTCATTAGATTTTCGTTGATCCACTAAAGTGGATCAATTAAAATCGAACCGAATGCGCCTTAAACAAATGAATAAATCGGATAACAACCAGTTTACTAAAATACTCTAACACTATACCTTACCATTTCTTTTTGAGTCGACAGGACATGAAAATTTTTTATTGCTTAATTTTTATTAAATATAATAATATATATATATATATATATATATATATATATATATATATATATATATATATATATATATATATATATATATAATAATTTTTATTTTTATCATTAAAGATTCGTTCTTGACGCTTAAAAATGCCTATTCTTTATACAGAAAAAGCAGTAAAAGCATTGTATTCCCACGATAATATATTTTTTTTTTAATCTTTATGACAACTCATTATTATTATATATGTATATTATATCCTACGGATTATATATACATATATAAACCTAAGTACCAAAGTACCGTGAGTGTCGGGTTTTTCCGGTGTTTAACCCATTTCTTCCCCAGTTGTTCCGTCAACGTTATCCAAGCACTGAAACATGCAAATGTTGCATTTCACAGCACCTTTTAGACAACGCGGTAGTGCCACCATGGACGTTATTTTAAATAACTACTACCTAAATATGTCTGCCCGGCGGGGCTGGGATTCGAACCCGAATCGCCGGCGCGGCGAGCCAAGGCTCTGACCACTACGCTACCGGACAGACCGGTTACTTTCGTCAAGAGTATTGCAACTATACAAAATTCGCAAATGTCTTACACTAACTCTTATTTCTCCAGTATGTGACATAATTTACTCTTACGCAAAATTCTTTAAAGCGTAAATTTTTGCAGGTTTTGCAAAACAACCGTCAATTCCATAATTATGACCTTACAAGGTTTAGAACCAATTAATGGGATTAAAACGTTTATTTTATGTAAATGAAACCGCTTAGTTCGTTTTAATGTTAACATATTTTTTTTTTTGGGGAAAGTACGCAAACATACGTGTAAATTTTTTTGAAAGTAGGGGTTTGGGTTTTGATGGATTTTCCGGTTTGGAAAAACAAAAAGAGATAGAACAAATCGATGCCATGTTTTCAAGTTTGATTTTTATAACGAATATAAATATATGTATATACAGGGTAAGTCTGTGAAGTGAGACCTCCCGCCTATTGATTTAAATATTTAAATTGGGAAAAAATATTTAATACAAAAGTATTTGGGTTTTTGCTGCTCTATATTTTGCGGATAACGTTATGTTTACAGGGTGTATGCCAATGTACAAGGACAAAGTTCTTTTTTTTAAATGTCCGTATATTTTTTTGGCAAATTTTTGTTTTCTGCATAAAATTCTAGATATTTTTTAAATATTTAAAGCAATAAACAGGGGTCTCACTTCACAGACTTACTTATACAGGGTCCCAAAACGAGTGCATGCGGGGATCTTAAAACCCTAAGAAAAAAGCGGTTAAATTATGGCAAAGTTGTGTATTTGCGTAACTAACCATGCCCTTTAGAAAGTTGAAAAATACTTTCCCGGGGATATCTGGGAAAAACCGAATTTTCGCCAAATTTCAGTTTTTTTAAGATTTCCCCGGGAAATACTGAAATTTTACAACTTTCTAAACGGCATGTTGTTAGGCACCTAAATGCGCAACTTTGCCAAATTTTAAACCCATTTTGTATCTCAGGTTTCCCACACTCGAATTTTGGCCCCCTTTTATATATATATATATATATATATATATATATATATATATATATATATATATATTTTTCTATATATATATATATATATATATATATATATATATATATATATATATATATATATATATATATATATATATATATATATATATATATATATATATATTTAAGCCGAAAAAAACTTCTAAAAAGGAGTTGTCCATTAATCACGTGTATATTTTTGGTACACAGTATCCAATTTTTTAGGAATTTTCTCTAAATAAGGTAATATAATCTTATTAATTCGGAAAATAAAGAACCGTGATAAAAATGTCATGGCAACGGCGAGTGGAGCAAAAGCCGCTTTTCAATTGTTTGGAAATTGCGCGTTCAATAAAAAAATAAATACACGTGATATCTCACTAAACCATCCCTCCCCCATATTTTGTGTTTTTTTAAACCCTCTCCCCCTTTTTGAGCCTCACGTGATTAATGGACGAAAAGCAATGGCCCCCCCACAACTCGTCGGTGGCCAAAAGAGGGTAGCTTGCTTGTAAGAGGGTTATTAATTGACCCTTCTCTGAATGAAATCGAAAATGCAAAAATGCTTAGATCTGCGGGTGGTGTCATTCCGCAGACATGAGAAACAGGCAGAGTCTGATTCAAAATATATATACAGTGCATACAAATAAGAAGGGGAAAAATACTTTTTGGTTAGGAAGAGAAATCCGAAGATTTTCGAAGCTGCTATTGATATTTTACCGTACTTAACGGCTTTTCAAGGTATTTTTAAAGTTCCTTATGTGCACTAGTCTAACTTTTAATAACTGATGACTTTAAATAAGCCGACGAAAAAAAAAATACTAAAATGCTGAACCTAGCTTTATGGAGGCCAACAAATTACCTACAACATAATTACTCACTATGAATTTCTAAAATTATAGTTATGAGGGCACAAAATATATAGGTTGGGTACCTATATATTTTGTGCTGTAGGGGTGCAATGTTTCTGTCTGCATGATCGTCAACAAAGACGATTTACCGTACCAAACATAGTAACTTGTAATGCCGTAATTATTAGGCCTAGATGTATTTAAAGAAACTACCCAGAATTATTTTTTGTCCAAAATCAACAATATTTTTTTCGGTGTAGTATTTTTTACTAAAAAAAAAAAAATTTTAGACTTAAACTTTTATTCCCAAAAGTAAAAATACTTTAATAAAAGAATAATCATTGTGCGTTACAAAAAAAAATTTCTTAAAAAATTAGGGGGTGGATGTGTCATTTAAAAAACCATATAATTACAATTATGAAACATTTCCTCAATGTTTTATTTAATAAGTAAGGAGTTATGGCGTTTTTTTGCCCATGAACCCAAAAAAAACGTGGGAAAAGAAGGGGTGGTAATGAATACTGGACTGTATATTTTTTTTAATACAATTTTTTATTATTGTAATATAGGCACTGTGTCACGACATGATTGCATTAGAAGTTAATGCCAAAAAAATTTTATCCTAATGTTTTTTTTTTGTTTTCTTTTTGTTCTCGAGCAACACTTTTAATAAAACAAAACTACTGTTTACTTTGCTAATTACGAGGTACGGTCCAAAATTTTCCAGCCTATAGTAAAAGGAACGGTGAAAGAAAAAAACTAAGCATGTTATTTTTTAATATAATCTCCTTGAGTATCTATACACGTATTACATCTTTCTTGTAAGAGCTCTATTCCTTTTAAAAATATGGTTGTGTATGTAGAAAAATTAATATTTACAACGGCCTTGATTTCTTTATCATTGTTTAACTTCCTTCTTCGCAAGTCAGATTTAAGTTTAGAAAATAAATAATAGTCGCTGGGAGCCAAGTCAGAACTATAGGGCGGATGAGCGATTTCTCGAAACCCAAAATCGCGTACAAAAACTTTGGCAATTGCAGCTGTGTGAATGGAAGCATTGTCTTGGCGAAGACGAACACCTCGTGCCAATTTTCTCCGCCTTTTCTTTTTGATGGCATCTCTTAGGCGGTGGAGATGAACTGCATGCCCTGGTTTCCTCCACTCCATGGACTCCCTTTTTGACAAAGAATTAGTACAGGATCACAGTCTTATCCCCTGTTACACTAGACTCCAATACTCCCTTTGGTTTGAGGTTGTATTCATTCAAAAATTCCTGGCAACATCGCACACGTTCTTGTTTTTGAACAACGAAAATAAATCGTGGCACCCATCTTGCACTAACCTTATTCATGTTTAAATATTCATGAAGGATTCGCATAGGCGTGCGCACAGTGGGTGCCGTGGGTGCCGTGGCACCGCCACTACTCTGAAACAGATTACTGTATTTAAAATTTAAAAATTATTATCCTTAGATTCAAATGTATGAAATTTTTGTCGTTTAAATGCTCTCTCTCTCTCTCTGAATTGAAAGGTGTTTTTTTTTTTTTCATAAAAAATTAAAAATAACGGGTATAAATGAAACATTTTATATAAGTACTTAAGCCTTATTTTGCAGCGGGTTTATGCAGCAACGCGCTTGCCGCGGATCGTAGTTAAGCGCGTTCTTGCAATAGCAAGTTCTTTCATGTTTTTCCCCAAAATTTTTTGTATGCGCTCTAATAGTATCGGAGTGTATAGTTCGATCAGTTTTAAAATGTAAATTGGGTGCCCTTTAAAAGGAAAAAATAAATTAAAATTATTTATTTATAGCGTGGGCTTGCGAATAGGTTAGGGCATATGAACTCACACGAAGTGATTTTGAAATTCTGTCGAGTCATTTTAAGTTGAATGCTTCTGAATTGGCAGCCGAAATAAGAATACTGAAAGTAAAAGAAGGTCAAAATCTACCATCAACTTTTAGGTTGGCTACAGTGGCTTTCTACATTTGATAGAAGTACAATAAAAATTTTTTAAAAAAATTTGTAAAAAATTTCAACAATTCCTTTACGAGTTGTACGTGGGAAAGCACCTTCTCGAAAATGAGTATGATAAAATCATAATTAAGACCCCCCCAAAGCGCCAAAGACGTTTAGAAAATCTCCGGGGTTTCCCTTTGTGGCGGGGAAATTTGCCGCAAATATTGATATAAAAACGTGATAAACGAATTTTAAAAAATTGTACCTTATGAAAGAAGAATGATTTTATAATAAATAATGTATAAAGTACTCGGTTTGTTATTATTTCAAAAATATTTACCAAACATTCCTAAGAATTTGTTTTATTAATTTATTATTAATTTTAATTTTATTAATAACAATGTATTAATATCGATATATTGTTATTCATTGATTTACTTTATTATTATTATTATTATTATTTAGAAAGATCCGACATGACACCCATGGCTCCAACCCCATAGGGCGTCAAGCGGAAGGCCATCCGTATCAAGACCACTCCTCGCGTCAGTGGGGGTTTTCTTCGGCCAAATTCATTTGCCTCAGTAAAGAAGGAACCCAAAAAGATTTCTGCATTTTTATCACCAGTTGTTCGGGTGAATGTTGACATGCGGGAATACATTTAGCTCCCCCCAAAATTTTCCTTTATTCCCCCAAAAGCCGACAATCAGGACAACCAATCGCTCGTTATACTCCGGATAGACCTCCCCAAATTCGCCAAGTAGATCCTGATATTTGGGCGTTTCTCCCGTTCCTTTATATCTTTAGTTTTCGCTGGGGCGGAGAACTCAATCACATTATTCCTTTATCGAGGAGAACGTTTCAGGTTTATTGGCGCAAATTTGATGCGTAGTTGGGGGAAGCATAATTGCAATATATTCGACAGTTGTCATTTTTTCCCTACTGCCTCGATATCGCCGGGAGCAAATGGCAAAATTGCTTTTTTCGATGCCGTAATAATGTCTGAGGTGATAATAAAGTACCCGAAGCGCATCGTGATGTCGGTGGATGTAACAGTTACAGCATGCACTGGGGAAGCTGACAATAAGTGCATTTTGGTTCGGGTTGCTGTCGACAAGCTCGACAAGCAGTAACAGGAATGTTAGAAAACTGGCTTCGGTATACCCCAAGTGTTTATCCC
>JAHBCN010021964.1:0-13706 GCA_019359885.1 Listronotus oregonensis | reverse complement strand
TTAGCCGATATCTTAAAACTTTTAGGTACAGTAACGTCCATTAAATCTAAATCCTATTTTCCCTTTCGTAAAATAGCCTTAAGGCCCCCACAGACTATGGTTATTTTCATCCATTCCCACACATTACAGGTAATTTGGACCGTTTCTTGAACTTGTGCCGCTGTTTCCTTGGCTCCTCTCATGCAAAAAAACCGTCAATTTTGAATAAAATCCCCAAAACTATCGGTAGGAACGCAACGAGTCGAACCGTCCGCGGCGGCACGATGGTTTTGCCCCCCAGACATCGGTTTTTGGCATATTTTACACGCCGATCTGAATCGCGGCGATACAAATGGATGAAAATAACCGTAGTCTGTGGGGCCCTTTATGCCACCTTCTACTGAATATAAATACCTGTTGAAAAACCTAATAAAGAAACAGGTGTCCTTTGTCGGTGTCTAAAAATATTTTTTAAAATGCCAAACTTAACTCTGGATCAAAAAGTGTTAATTATTTATTATATGAGCAGAGGTTGGCCAGAAAAGGATGTGGCGGAAGAACTTAACATCCCAAAGAGTACTATTAATTAAAAAAAAAAATGACAGGAAACACACTAATTTGAGAGAAGAGCTGGTCGCCCCAAACTATCGAATCAAGAACAAGACAATAATTTAGTTAATGTTTTGAGAAACCAACTATATAAATCTGTAGTTACGGGCAGCGTCGGCATCGGTGAGAACGGCACGGCGAAGAATAAGACAAATATCCGAATTGCGCAGCCACCCGGCAACCTTATAACCATTTTTAACAAATGCAAATAAAGAACAACGCATTGGATTTGCTCTACAATATTACTTGAAACCTCCGTAGTTTGGGAAAAATATAATATTCACCGATGGAAAAGTGTACAGGTCTCAAGGAACACAATTTGATGAAAAATATACCCAAAAGGACAGAAGTGGTGGGCGATTTTCGGTAAATGTTTGGGTGTGGCTGAGTGCACAAGGACTTGGTGTATGTTATTTTATCGAAGGAAGGTTCAATGCGGAGGTATATATATAGATCTACTACAGAATATCAAGCTTCCTTCTGTACTGGATCGATTTCCGGACAGAAATTTTATCTTTCAGCAAGATAAGTATCCCGTTCATACGGCCCCGCAAGTCGATGAATGGATGGAAGAGCAGCGTATCAGGGTTTTACCGTGGCCCGGACGCGTAATTCCATTCTCCCGCACAGTACAACCATACTTGCGTTATAACACGGTTGTACTCGCATCGACAATGGGCTAGTAAACGCTGCGTTATTTCTGACAAACCCCAGTGCATTTCAACCAACAAGCGGAGTACGCATTACTGCAAATCTGAAACGGCTATTTTCTTTGCACACTTTTACGATATTGGGTGGTAAGGAGAAGCTTACACAAAAGCATGCGCTGCAACACCTAAATTGTATTTAGGTGTTGCAATAAAATTAATACATAATTGGGGACTTTGCTGCAAGAAGAAGGCAGCTCCATTTTCTCTAGTTTTTGGAAAATTAAACAAAAATGTTTATTTTGATATTATGTTTTTAAATAATGGGAAAAAAACTATCGAAAGGTTTGGTTAATATTTATGACTATGATATAACATTAAGTATAACACCTTTTTGTATATAAATAATATATATATAAATATAATATATATATAAATATAAATATATATATATATATATATATATATATATATATATATATATATATATATATATATATATATATATATATATATATATATATAAGATACAGAAAAATTGAGAACTGATGCAACAAATTAATGGATTTTTGCGTTTGGTTTATTTTCCTTAATATTTTTGGATAAATTATGAGTTCTTTTAGTTTGTCGGGCTTCTTTTGATTTCTTTTCCATATTTGTCGGTCGACCTGCTTGAATTTTATTGCTAGTCTTTGGTAAACCTCGGTTCTTACGTCTGGCTATAGATGTTGGTTGAACTCAAATCTTTCTGAACCGAGTAAATGCATTTACTGCAAAATTTAATGCCTGAGTAGGGGTATGAACATTTTTTAATAATGAGTTTAATTTTATTAAAACAGCAGTGGCCTCTGGTGAACAATTTTCTTTAAAAATATTACCAATTCTGTTGAATTCTTTACGAAGTTCCTCGACAACTTTTTGGTGGAAAGAGGGATCATCCACCAAATTGTGAATAGGAATTGTGACACTTTATTGGATACGTGATGTCGTGGCAGTTTCTTCAGATGATTTATCAACGCGAATAGGAATTGTGACACTTTCTTGGATACGTGATGTCGTGGCAGTTTCTTCAGATGATTTATTAACCCGAATAGGAATTGTGACACTTTCTTGGATACGTGATGTCGTGGCAGTTTCTTCAGATGATTTATCAGGGGTTATCAAGGGATGGTCAGCTTCCATATTTTTGAAAAAATCTGTAGGAGCGTCAGTCCCTACAGCTATTTTAGCTAACTTCACTCTGTCATCATAAAATAAGGCTGGAAAATTTTTGAAAAGAAATCCACATTGCTGTTCTAAAGCACAAAGATGCTTACAGAATGCTCCACTTTTGCCCTGAGGGCAGTCACAAAATGCAATACTTGTATTAACAGTATAATGTAATAACTTGTCTGTCGCCGATGCTACATGGTATAAGTTTTCTTTAATTTTTAAAATGTTTTCGTGTTTTGCTTTCACATAAAAATTTTTGTAATCTATTTGATGTTTGGTTCGTCGTGAGTTTGCAAATTCTAGTAATCTTCGTTTATAGTAGTTTTCAAATGTGGTACCAATAAAATCGACCAGTGCACAACTATTGAAAGCCTCGCAACGTTCTAAAATGACGTCCTTGAAGATACGAATAGACGCTTCAGTACAATTGTTCGTATTATTTCCTCTGGTAAGTAATTTGCTTCTGTAGGTAATACACCATTCTAATCTTCTTTCCCATAACTTTGTAAAATGTTCTTTTACCAAATTATTATTAGCTATTTTCTCGCTTGACATTAAAGCACAGAAATTGTCTTCAGCTTCTTCCGGTGTATTAGAATACAATACATCTCTGAACATCTGCATATGAATGCGCCTGTTTTCTTTGGGAACATTATGATTACTTTGCCATAGCCATCCCCATTGAGCTTGACATATATGAAATGTACAAAGTAATAGATAAGAAGTTGGAAATATAGCTTTTAATGCATTTCGCTCTGCTGGGCTATCGTCCGTCATGATAACTTGGGGACAAAACGCCTTTTCGCTTGATTCTAGTGTTTTTTTAGCTGCAGAAAACGCCAATGCGTAGTTTGATTCTGTTTGAGCGGTGTGTAGTATCCAGGCAACAGTTAATGCCCCAATTTTACTGGCTGTAAACATGAATGTGACACATGTATTTATTTCATTGGAAAATTCTTCAGCCACAGTACGTTGCATAATTGGGGTAACAATAACTATTAAAAGAGGATTTTCTTGTAAAACTACTTTACTACCAGCTTTCTCAAATTCTGAAATTTTTGAATGCAGTACCTGCATAACACTAGTCTCTTCACGACTACCATATTCAGATGTACGCCATTTTTCGTAAAGATAGTTTACTTGTCTTTGCATTGGATTTATTTGCGTATTGGCTAACATGGAAAAAATGTCGCCTTCCTCGTTTTCAAGTATTTTTATCTCATGATAAGCCTTAGATGCAGACGGCGTCATTCCAGATTTAAAATATGATATAAATGTCGTCTTGGTACTATTATTCATTCTTAAATAGCTATAAGCTTCTGCAACGTGAACTTTATGAGAATGGCAGAAATTAATGTTTATAATCACATTTTTTCCCTCCTTTGGTAAAGGATCGTTTCTAATTGTGTCCCTATTTATTTTTTTTTAATTTAAGATCAATAGTTGCGCCACATTTCTTGTTTCTGTTTCTAGAATCTACCGCATCTTGCCGCATAATTACTTTATTCATCTCTGCATGCTGGCATGAATATATTTTTCGAAATATGTATCGTGCAGGATTTGCAAAACGTCTTTTAGTAATCCAGTTGCTAAATTCCAAACTAGTCGGGGACTGTATACAGGCCCTGGAAAAAGTCGGCTTGGCAAACAAACTTACGGTAGCCTGGGTACCAGGCCACGAGGGCCATCCAGGCAACGAAGAGGCCGACGACCTAGCCAAAAGAGGATCAGCCGCGGAAATGATAGGCCCGGAGCCATTCTGCGGTATCTCGGCAGGTCTCTTCAAAGCATCTATTAAGAGTTGGGTAGACAGACAGTTTCAAAGCTGGTGGGTACAAACACCGGGACAACGACAGGCAAAGCAGTTCATTAAGACCTGCTCGGCCAAGTTTACATCGGACCTACTGAGCCACAGCCGTAAGGTCGTAAGGATAACGGTAGGTCAACTAACAGGACATTGTAAACTCAACAAGCACCTGGAAAGAAAAAACCTGGTGGAGGATAGCCTGTGTAGTTTCTGCCAGGAGGCTGAAGAAACAGCCTTACATGTGTGGTGCCATTGCGAAGCACTATGCAGGCTTAGGTTTACTAGGCTTGGGGAGGAGAAGCCAAAACCGGCAAGTTATATGGAGTGGCCAGTGTCGAGACTCTGGAGTCTACTTAAGAAGACGGAATTGGACAAGGTACCCTAAAGAACGATAGGAGAAACCACAATAAATCTGGTAAGGTTGCAGTGGTGGAGGTCATTTTCCGCCATCTCCGCTCAAATAATCTAATCTAATCTAATCTAATCTAATCTAATCTAATCCAGTTGCTATGAGTCAGATCAGAAAATTTTGATACCCAATTGTCAGACAGATCCTCAGAATTTTCCCCATCAGTTTACATTGCAGAACTACTATAAATTGCTCATTAGTTACAACTTTTACCATTTTTATATGCAAGTCTATGCATAATTTGGTGAACTCTAAATGGAAATAAAATAACGAAAACAAAACAGGTAAAAAATTAATTTTGTTACGATTTACTTACCAAAGAACTCACGAAAACACAGTAGAAAAATAATAAGATTAACTAGACAACACAAATATATAGGTGGTTTTGCATGTACGAATATACGTTGCTGTGTTAAATATATAATGAATACATAGCTGACTAAGTAAACAAAACAAACATCTACAAAAAACTCCATTCCACAGATTACCCTACTTTTTTCATTCTGCATTCGTCAACTAAGCGTGGCGTAATGCGTGATTTATGACAACGTCGTCGCGCGTCTAGGTTGGTGTTGTACCACACTGGGATTTGTCTAGTGATGTAAGAATACGTATCCAAATTTTCGTTGAATCCGAATATTAAACGGATCCGTATATTCCGGAATCAGTCCGTAAATTCGAATACGTATTCGGTATCGAAACGGGAGCGGATGAATTCTTCCAACTGCCGGTTGATCGGCATCGACGCGGGCTCGAATATGCGATCGGATCCGTAATCGTTACGAGCTGTCTTATAAAGATTTTTCCATTTGTTCCTGGATGGCGCTGCCCTTAATTAAAGCACTTTGGGTATACGTAAAAAACTTATTTTTTTTAAATAAATACTAATTTTTTAATGCGAAAAAATAAGCGCTAATAATTTCGTCAATCCCTCACGGAAACGTAAATGTTGCGCGAACTTTCTTTTATATGCTAGATAATAAAACAAAAAAAAAATAGAATCAACTTTATCCGCGTTACTTTTAATAAGACTTGACCTTCAAGCAAAAACAGTATTGTTTACCTTTCGAGTTTGACGTAACCCATTTTAAAAAATTCAAAAACTTATAAATTAAAAATGCAGGGAAGGAAAAAAGGTTACCTCAGAAAGTTATATTTTTACATTTGACTTGCAGAGCTGTTGTTTTATATTCTTTGTTCCTATGTTGAAACGAATATTTGTTTCTATGTTGCCTTGCTATAACTATTAATAAAATAATAAAATTAAGTATGTTATATATTTTTAACCGTAACCTATTATTTACCTCATCGCCGTTTAGTTTATTTTATATATTTTTTTAACAGAACAAACATTTTGATAGGCATAGCGAAAATAGAGAAATTTTTTGTAACATAAAGCGGAATTTGAAGCAGCTGCGCTAACCCTGTTGATTACTTGCAACTGTCTGAATTCGTATCCGTTCCTCTATTCGCCCGCCGCACCGGCACGTTCGGTATCAGCTGTGCGCGACTCCGCGCTCTATATTTACGGTTGCCTATATTATAAGGACTTCTTATGGATACGTATTCACATATTGAATCCGAATCTCTCTTGATTCCGAATACGTATAATCCGAATATCAAAAGGATACGGAAATTTACATCACTAGATTTGTCTCCGCGTAATGTCTAATTACTTGCTCTATTCTCCTAACTCAGGGGTCTCCAAACACTTCCCGGTCGCGGCGGGACAGATTCCTACTGTGCACACCTAGCGGACATTGAAGAACTCCTTGAACAAAATGACGTCTCCGCATTTTCACTTTCTGAAAATAATTTGTAAAATAAAAGCTCTCTTGTTGCCAGAACTAACATGACCGCCCTTTTTAGACAAATTAAAAAGCTTTTAGTTCTAGTCGGTCATGGTTAGTTCTGTAACAAAGCAGCTTTTTTTTACCCCAAATATTTTCAAAACAGACACAATTTTTGTTTGTGCGCACGTAAATTCGTATTCTAATGAATAACAGAAGGTGTGTATACCAAATATTAACCATATAATAGTAAAATAGCAGAAAACCGTTTTGTAAAAAATTACCAACAAAAGGGAAAAAACGCTCACTAAACAATAAAAATAAGGTTAGGTTAGGAACTTTTAGGTTGCCTAAAATCTCGCTAGAGGCGTTAAAGTAGAATCCTTCCTCCCGCGACCGGGAAGTCCCCAAACTACGGCCCGAGGGCCACATCCGGCCCGCGGACAGATTTTGTCCGGCCCGCGGAGAGCTAGCATACTTGAAAACTCCTTTTAGCGAACAAATAATTTTTATAGCAAATTAAATTTAGTTTACTGAAGTATTCTAATTTTATGTTGAATAATTATTAATATGACATCTACATTGATATGGTCATGGGCTAACTCATAACATTCTTGTAGGCTTATTGTTATTGTTTTTGTGATAAGTCGGATAAAGAAACACAGAATTGTAATGAGTAAAGACATGTATAATATGCAGAAAATTTAACTTCAGTATATATAATAACTAACAAATTATTGAAATGAATCCAACTAACATTTTATACATTTTAAATAATCACATAACTTATATAACAAACATAATGACATATGAAATACTAATGAGATTTATGTAATTGAGATTTTCCACTGACAATAGTTTGTAGTTGTGGACTAATTTTACTTGTACCAATTATTAAAAGAGATTTAAGATGCTCATCAGTTAATTTCGATCTGTAAACATTTTTGTGTACTTCATTTTGGAGAAGGTTTTCCACACAAATAAGTAGTACCAAAAACAGAAAACAGACCACGAGCAAATTTATGCAAATTATCAAATTGTGTCAGTGGAAGACTCTTATAAAATTCCAACAAAGATGAGTTTTGATATTTGTTCTTAATTATATCACTGCATTGTAGATCAATCATTTCCATTTGAAGTTCCGGGGCTAGGGTTTCAATGTCAGTATCAAAAGGATTGTGAAAAATCTTAATTTGATTCGCAATGGCATCAAAAAATCCGAGAAACAGTATCAAAATTTATCTTCAAAACACTCAAAGTTTCGATTGCAAAATCGATAGGAAACTCAGTCTCAGTAGTGTGGCTGAATATTTCACATGTTTTAAAATGTGAAAAACATTTACTTCGTAGTGTGATTGAAACAGTCTCAATTTCTTCCGGAATGATTTGATATTAGTGTATAAATCAGGAAGATGCTGGTTTTCTCCTTGCAATCCCAAATTCAGTTCGTTCACATGTTTTGTCAAATCAACATAGAATGCTAACTTCCACAGCCATGCGTTGTTTTGTAATTCAGTAAGAGGGCGATGCTTTTCATTCAAAAAAATTTCGATCACTGCTCGAAGTTCAAAAAAGCGCTGAAGGACTTTCCCACAACTAAGCCAGCGTACGGCAGTATGATAAGGTAAGTCAATTTCTCCAATCTCTTCAATAAATTGTCGGAATTGTCGGTGATTCAGCCCAAAAGATCTGATAAAATTAACAGTTGATATGACTGGTTTCAGAACGTCAGACATATCCAAACATTTTCCGCACAAAGACTGTTGATGAATGATATAATGTAAGACTAATGGTTTTGAACCACCGTCATTTTCTACAGCCTTTGACACAAGAGCGACCACTCCGTTATCTTTCCCGCTCATGTTTTTGCCTCCATCAGTTGTAATACATTTCAAGTTTTTCCATCGAAGGTTCTTTTGATTAATGGTCATTTCAACTCCTTTAAAAATATCTGTACCAGTAGTTGTGCCATGAATACTATACATATCAAGAAGTTCTTCGTGCACTTCATAGCTTTTATCTACTCCTCGAATATAAATCAACACCTGAGCAGTATCTGACACATCCGTTGACTCATCCAAGGCCAAAGAAAACCACTCAAAATTTCCATTTTTGTCGAACAGTTGAGATGATATATTTTCAGCGATGTTTTCTACCCTTCGAGCCACAGTGTTTGCTGACATACTGACAGTTTTTAATAAATTTACCTTTTCAGGGCACATTTCTTCGGCTACTGCAATTATGCATTCTTTGATCATTTCTCCATCGGTGAATGGTTTTCCACGTTTTGCAATTTTAAGAGCCACACGAAAGCTGGCACGAGTTGCAGCCTCTTGTTCAGTTTTGAGTTTTATAAATGAAGATTGCTGCGAGTTACTGGACTCAATTACAAAATACTGAATGTTCCACTGATCTTTGAATTTTCTGCATTCACTATCAATTTTTCGCTTCTTTTCCATACTACTAATTCACACACAAAAGCAACAATTCAAATCAAAATACTGTCATCAAAAGATGTCTTAAACTTAAACACGCACAAACACGTTTTAAGGAGGTATGCAATATTTTATTTAACAACAGTGTCATAGGAACTGATTTGTGGTTGCGCCACTAGCCTTCTTATATATTCCAATTACTGCCATCTAGAAGTGAGTGGAAGACACCAGAACTTTCTCGAACCAACGAGATTATTCTGTACGTGCTATTAGCGCCATCTGTTAGCGATAGAAGGTACTACCTATTTCCGCTTGTGTCCACCAGATGTCGTGTCACGTTACTCCTCATGGCTCGTACGCTACGACTAATCTAGAAATTACAGATAATGACAGGAAAATTAATAATATGCAGCGTTGCCGTTTTGCGGACTTTAGTCCGATTTGCAGCCTTTTTTAAACGTTGTGTACTTTTTCGGACTTTTTTTCATCAGTGGACTATTTCACTTCTTACCACCGGCAACAATGATAATATGGTTTTGGCCCTCGGAACTTACTGGAGTAATCAGTATGGCCCTAAGGCTGGAAAGTTTGTAGACCCCTGTCCTAACTGATACAACTCGCGTCTATGGTTGTGCTGTGCGGGACAATGGATTTACGCGGCCCGGACGTAGTCCGGATTGAAATGTTATGGAAAATATTTGAGGCTTATTAGTTAAAAAAAAATAAATAGGGAAAATGAGTTTAGCCGCAAAATATAAACGAACTTAAGGATACAATTTTAGAGGTGTGGAATGAGTTACGAGGAAATCTGGACTACGCCCGGGCTTTGATCCATTCGATGCCTGGAAGACTAAACTCTGTCTTAGAAAAAAACGGGGCCGCAATAAAATATTAAATTTGTTTGGAAGGATATTTAAGTTTGCTTGAATTTAATAAATTATTAATTAATTTATTATTTTTATAAAATATAAATATTTTCTTTTACCTTTTGCTTTATTTATAGTAATTAAAAGTAAAACAAGGTAAAAAAAGAGCGATTTACAAAAATTGGCAGAAAAGTCAAAATTTGACAAATTTTTTGCCCAAGATTTAATGGCCGTCACTTTACGCCCTTCTGATAGTAAAAGAGAAACCCCTGAAAATATTAGCCTAATCGGTCAATAATTTTTTAAGTTACAGCACGAGCAGTATTGAAAAGTCAGTTTCGAGATAATCACGTTTAAATATTCGTTACGCTTCGACTACCTAATTAGTGACGGTATCCTGACGCTGACGTTTTTGACAATATCTCCATAAAAATTTAATATTTCACTTTTTTCTTTTACAGTATATTTTTAACATATTATACATTTAAAATATAAAGAAAACAATTTTTGGAAATTTTAAAGGAAAAAGATTCATTACGCATCGACTACCTGGTTAGTGACAATATGCAGACCCTGACGTTTTTGACAATATCTTCATAAATATTTAATGTTTCACTCTTTCCTTTTTACAGTTTATTTTTAACATATGATACATTCGAAATATTAAAAAAAAAGGATTTTTTAAAAATTCTAAAGGTATCGACCCCCCTTAATTTCATGATAAATAGAAAAGGTATCTTTTTTGCAGATTTCCCAAAAAAGCCATATATTTGTCAGGTGTTAGATTTTTTAATAGATCGCATTTTGGATAAATATAGAACGTTTCACGAGGGTTTGTACTTACGTCATCAATGACGTCATGATTTGGAAAAAAGGGTTGTCGTAGCTAATTCATATAAATTCAATGCTGTTCACATTTTTAATTAAAGTTAGGCAATATTGATGCAAGTACGTTTCAAAGCGCTCGAGCACGTTCAGAATTGTTTTCTAATAAAATTTTTAATTCATCATGATCCGATTGCACCAGTAAAATTTTTATTTTTCTTAAGGTAAAGCTAAGCTTAAATCAAAAATTCGATTGGACCAGCGTTATCGGCGGATTCAAGATTCGCTTTATCTCAGCCTAAAAATATCTAAACGTTATTATTCTTGTCTCAATTTTGTTGATTTTCTTGTGTTTCTCATGATGAAAGACCATCGAAATCCCAGATTTTTTAGAAAATGGGTGTTTTAGTCGGCATAATGGAACAAGTAATTATAATTATCAGAATACAACATTTTCAGAAATATTTAATTTTTTAAAGCCAACAGTGTTAAGCCTTATAGAAACCAGAAAAAAATACCTGGAATATAATACATATATAACAATTTGCAGTTAATACCTGGAATATAGCACGTATATAACGATTTGCAGTTATTTTAAAATCTTTCCGATTTTCGGGCTAAAAAAAGACCGTTTATAAATTGGTTTATTTTTTATAATATTCTCGTACCGTGATATCTTATACCTTGCAAGCAACAAACGTTTTCTTTTTGCATGTTCTCTCTTTTTTGGTAATTTTATTTGTTAGTTTACGTTCTTTTTTTTTATTTCTTTAATCAAATGATTTATATGGATGTTATATATGGTTTAACTGGATTTTTGAACACTAAAGAAGCAGAAAATACCATAATCGTAACTTATAATATGCGGTGGTGCCAGCATTATCACTTACTAAGTTTAACTAAGTTGCAACCCGAACAAAAGTCAAGCTTGGCTTTACTTTTAAGTCGACTTAACAAAGTCAAGTTTATTCATAAAATGGTGCAATTAGGCCCATGAAGTTCATTTAGGAGAGAACAAAAATATCCAAAATAATTAAACACGTACAAAGTGATTTTATACATCTTGTTTATACAAAAATGTATTTCCTTTTCTTAATTTTTTGGTTATTCGATAAAATATCGTATAATAATTTAATATGTGTTTGGTGTTTTTCATAAATACAGTAAGCAACTACAAAACCATACGTTTGGCTTATTTACAAAGCAATAAATAATACACATAATTATGGGAGAAAAAAGATAATAAAAGAATTTATTACAAAAAAACTCCCAATGAAACACAAATGAACAAAAAAATCAAGAATAAATGATGTGAAAATTCGAAACACTTTCATCATCGCTACTAAATTTTGATGAATCTGAGTCGTTTACATTTATAATAACAGGAAGAATATCTGAAGAGTCCAAATAGCGATCTCTTTCCCAGGCTGCTTGAATAAGATTATTCGTATGGCGGCAGTAATGGGTCCATTTGTCAGGGGTTACCTATAGGAAAATAAAAAACATTAAAGGAAAAGCGATATGGTTAATTTAAAAACATTACTTTTTCGAGTGCTTCATTCCATAAGCTTAAAACCGCATTGGCAGTAACTGGATTGACTGAACATATTCTTGAATCAAGTACCTCGTGCACTCCGACCATACCATTTCTATGGGATTAAACTGGCAATGATAAGGTGGAAGTACTCGGTGACCATATTGTAATGCTAGTTCGTCAAGTCTAAAGAAGCAAAAGCATATTTTTAGTAATGTATTCTAATAAAAATATAAGTTACTGCTTACACATATTTTTTTTCTGGTAAAGACTTTTGACTATATTCCATAAATGTATTTTCATGGCTGTATCAGGATACTCGATATTTCTATCTTGTAACCATCTTAGAAGTAGTTGCTTAGACCAACTTGAGTTTGAAATCTCCTCTAATAAATGATCCAGCATGCAAAATAATATATCTGACGCCTTCTGAACTTTTCTTCTGGACAGTTTTAATTGAGCCATCTTGCCAACTATTTCAAAAACGCTCCTTTGCTATTATAACAAAAATATGTATATTTTACATTTTGTATAATTTTAATACAACTTTTCTACAAACCTTTATATCAACTTTTCGTCCAAAAACACAGGTTTTAAAACAATACTGGCGGAAAAATTATCCAGGTATGACCTTAAAAAACGAACTCTTTTTTCAATGACATATGGCTGTTCTATTAAATATGTTCTGTTGGATATAGAATCTTTTCGCCATTTAAACTGCAGTGCTTTTATCCTCTACATAGGGACGCTTTTGAAATTTCCACACCATCAAGATTATGCAAATTTGTTCCGAGTGAAACTAATGCAACATGTTCCCCTGCAAAAAAATAAGTATACATTTTTTAAATTTATTTAATAAAATGAAGTTAATTTCAAATACCTGCAGCAAACATTGCGTAAATTCTATTTCTAATGATGTGCTTATGAATCTTATAAAGAGGGCGTCCACGAGAGCATTAAATTGCAGTTGTTGTGGCTGCTTTATAATCCTCATTGTTTCTGATCCCAGGCGAACTTATCTTTTTAGCGGTGGTAATTCCAACTCCCAGGGCATCAGCTACTCTCTACAGCATGAAAAGAAATATAGTCATAAATTACATTTTAATATGTATACCAATAACAAACCACAAAAACAAATCTACTTACCTCTAAAACTGCAGAAAGTGGTAACAGGTTAATTCCTGCATCTCTCTCCTGTGTGAAATAGTCAATAAGGTTTAAAATCATATTTTGTTCACCATCTGAATACCGTCGAGGCATTTTACACAATAAAAATACGAAAATGAAAATAAAATCCAACGTTACTTTTGACAAAACAATGTTTTTTGACAAGTTTGAAAAATGACATAATTTCATAACCCATATTTTAGGATATTATTATTGTAGCTTTAAAAAATCAGCTGCTGAACGGCAGCCATTTTGATTTTAAGAAACGACCAACCTTTTTGACGTCATTAAT
Organism: Listronotus oregonensis; assembly: GCA_019359885.1. Lineage (NCBI taxonomy): Eukaryota > Metazoa > Arthropoda > Insecta > Coleoptera > Curculionidae > Listronotus > Listronotus oregonensis. Next base: position 134 of record JAHBCN010021964.1, on the reverse strand, counting down.
TTGTTTCAGTCTGTTTTTGACCTTTTTAATTTGTTAAAAAAGGTAAGGCAATTGATGACGAAAGTACAAACCCTCGTGAAACGAAGTTTACCATGTCTTTATTTTACGTCAGCTTAAAAAAAAACTATTTTTTT
>JAHBCN010021963.1:0-13731 GCA_019359885.1 Listronotus oregonensis | reverse complement strand
GTAGTAACCTTAAAACCGTAAAATGGTAGTTTTAGCTACAGGCAGAAGAAAAAAATGCACCATTTTGGTTTTTGTTAATTATCTAAAAGCATAAAAATAAAAAAATCTGAAAGCAGTTTTAAATTTTGAATTAAATTGTTAAAATTTTTCCCAAATTTTAAACCCAAACGTAGTCAATGTTCGCCCTCCCAATACATGTGGGCCCTTTTGGGGACAATTATATACATGACTCATTGGAAAAAGTTACGTTTGACTGCATTTGAAAATTTTTGCGTATTTTTTTGTTAGAAGAAAATTGGGGCCAAAAATTTTTTTATTAAAAACAACATTTTTTTTAAAAATAAATCAATATGTAGTGAAAAATTTAATATTAAGGGACCCCTTTTTAATTTTAAATTTTTTATCCAAAAATTTCCCCTTTTTAGAATTTTACTAAAACGTATTAAAATTTTTTTTTCTGATTTGTGAGCCAAAATTTTTATTAATCCCTAAGAATCAAATGTGGACAAGGTATAATAATTTTTCAACAAATCTACAAAATGGCAAAAAGATTTTTTTCTTTTGGTAAGTTTGTAGAACCATACTTTTTTAATAGAATGTTCAACATTCGGAAAAAAAAACAAAAACTTTTTATACCCAAAAAAAAATTAAAATTATTTTTTAATTTTAATGGTTTTTTAATTATTGTTTTCCATACTTTATAGTTTGGGGCAACAACATTATTTTGGGTTATAAGGGTTTTTTTGTACAGCTTTTAAAACTGGTTTTTGTGCGATATCCTTTTCTTATCAAATGGTGGAATTATAGCAACTCTTGGTTGCAAAATTTTCATTTTCGGGAGAATCCCAAAAAACCCCCCACTTTGTGTTTGGCAAACCCAAATCTTTAAATGAAATGAACCCCTTTATTGACGATGGTTAATTAAACTTTTTTAATTGTATAGATCTGTAAAAGTCAGACCTTTTAAATTATTTATATAAATGATTTATCCAAATTCTTTTTTAAAAAACCAAATTTCTTTAAAAGACTGCCTCCGGTTAATGAATCGATAATTTATTACTTACCATGAGAAACATGCCGAATAGGGATCCTAGTTTAGACGAAAATATAGAGACCTTTTTTTTTTGAGATACCTTGCCTTGAAAGATGTTTGTCAGAACCACCACTGGACTGTTTTTGGGTTTACCCCCCAAACATATCAAGCAAAAATAATTTCTTATTTTCTTCCTTTTTAAATACCAAACAAAAAAAAAAATCTATTATTACGTGCCAAGTATATTCAATTTAAAAAAACAGCAAAGGGGTAAAGGCCCCTAACATAGAAAGCATGTTAAATGCCGATTTCCAAAGCTCTAAGCTTTAAAAAGGGACTTTAAATGCATTTCTACCTATATTAAAAATACACCTTGTACTGTCTGAAACAATTATAAGTCTTTCTCGGCATGTTTTATAGAAAGAAAATATGCGGGCAAAACCTGTGATCCCCGTGCTTTAACTATTTAAATTGATGAAAAATGTTTTATACAAAAAAATCTTTTTTAGTTTCTGCTGCTCTATATTTTGCAAACAACCTACAAAAATATTAGGTAATCAGAATTGCAATAAGGATCAAGTTCATTTTAAATGACTTCGAATTTTTTGTTACAGGCTTTCTGCATAAAATTCTAAATATTTTTGTCTGACAAGAACAGAACTTTATATTTAATTATTTACGAGATAATGACATTTAAGTACAAATATGGAAGGGAAAAATCCGCTTATCTTCTATTGTCGGTTTGTTGTTATGATGGTTTCAGCGGTTTTTTAAAGTTGCAACAATATTGTAATCTAGTTAAAAATAAAACGACAGTTTTTTAACTGTAAAATAGTATTTTAAATACAAATCTAATCGTCCTGAGCAGATGTTATGGCTAATAACAGATATAACGAAAAATTTTCAGGGATCAATGTATTCTATTTAATACAAACGTTTCGCAGTTTTTATCTTAAATTTGCATTCTTCGATGATTGATCACAAAATTTCATTTTTTGGGAAATTTTTCCTCATGCTATTAGTCATAACATCTGTTCAGGAAATTTAAATATGAATTTAAAATATTTTTACAAAAAACTGTCGTTTTGACAAACTAGTTACTATGGTTGCTATCCCTTTTAAAAAGCAATCCTGAAACGTAAAACCATTAAAATAAGGGGATATTTTTTCCCAAATTTTTTTAAAAATGGAATACCCTTAAACAATTGAATATGGGGATATAATTCAGACAAAAAATATCTACAATTTTATGCAGAAAAAAAATAAACCCAAAAAAATATGGGGAGTTTTTAAAAAAAAAAATGAACTTGGCCCTTGTCGGATTTCTGACACCCTGTATACAAAACTTGTTTGGAAAATATGAGCAGCAAACCAAAATATTTTTGTAAAAAACACTAATTTAAATAGTTTAAAAATAAAGGGGGTCTCCCAGACTTACCCTGTAAAATTTATGATCGTTTCTTTTTATCTGGGATAAATTTTTGCGGTTAACTACTGTTTTTACTTAAAAATCCTGTTCCCCCCCATATTAAATCTGTAATAAAATGTATACATTAAATAGGTTTAAATGCATCTGTTTAATATAATTTTTTTAAGTGTTAAAATTTTTTTTAAAAAATCACATTTTGCAATTTTGCAAAACTTAAATTAATTTATAAGTTCTCAAAAGCTGTATTATTACTTGCATCAACATAAAACGGGCAATCTCAAAGTACTTTATATGTTTTGTACGCACAATCCCTTTTCTAAATTGCGGCGCGATCTATGTTTTATATGAATTGTTAATGATCATTTACCACGGAGTGCCTTGATAATATAATTTATCAAATATTTTTTATATTTAATTATTTTAAATGTGTTTTAAAGTTACATTTTTTTTTAAAATTGGAAATTTTTTAAAATAATTAAAATAAATACACAGGCATTTATGATGAGTTATTTTACTTTTTTTCATATTATTGTTTCCCAAAAAAAAGCTCCAGCCTTACGTTTGGTATCATTCTTGTGTGCCATACTTTTTAATGTAGGCCCCTCCCCAATATCTGTGTTTTAAAACAGACACAGTTTGGGGGACCCCGGCTTAACGTCCCTTCTGAAGCACATGAAGAGGGTTTAAGGCAGAAATACTACACAGTGGTTTCCATTGTTTCGTTAGGGATGAGCTGTGAAAAACCAATAGAAATGGGGATTCAAACCAGGGTCTTCAACGGTAAAGGCTCAATTTCAAATCAATTTCAAAAGCATTTATTATTTCCAATAAATAATACATTGTACATCTACAATACATTTGTATCAAGAATTTTGGACGACAGGACTGCCACCCGCGTCAAGACACAGACCTGGCCAAGGCACAGGGGCATTTCGGGGAAAATTGCATTCTTTGGGGGGGATACCCCGATTTTTTTTTTAATTTTTTTTTAAAAATTTGAAAAAATTTTTTTTTGGAAAGAAAAAAAATAGGTTTTTAATGTCTGTATTGTTAAAAAATTTTAAGATTCATTTTCTTTCATTCTTCTCACCCTGCTCTCATGCTTTAGTGCTCCTTTTTGTTTGCAGTCATACCTTTGTTAAAATGGTGGGGACTTAGGGGGGGGAAAAGGGATTTGGTAGAGGGGGAAATTGGAATATAGGTTTGTGGATGGGATTGTCATTTCTCTGGTTTTTGTTAGATTTTGGAAGGGACTAGCGTGTGGTTTTGTTAGAAAAATTTTTTTGGATATAGTCAGGATGTGTTCGGGATGGTTTGGGGGGTTTGTCACCTCATGATGTCATTGATCCTGGCATATCTGCCCCCCGGGACTGCACAAAAATTTTGTTTGAAATCTTGGATTGGATTTGGTGTTAGAGCCATTTTAGTAAATTTAGTTGAAAGGCACTCGCACTTGTTTTTGTTAATTTTTATCTTCCCCTTTTTTAGTGGGGAAGGGGGCGGAGATAGTATTGGGGTTTTGTCCTGGCGACCATTGCCGATACAGCTGGCGTATAGCAGCGCGTCGTCAGAAATAGGGGCCGGTTTTGGGTTTACGGATATTTGGGGATGTGGAGAGGTATAGGAAAAATTTGGACTTAAAATTACCCAGGGGAATCCTGAATGTTCGTTTGGAAGTAAAAAAAACGCCAACCCACTGAGAATTGGGTCGATAAGGAATGCAGTAGTTTTTTATAAGGGGGAGTTATGGATGAAAAAGCCCATAGAGGCCCTTACCAGACCGAGTCGAAAGCGCTCTGGATATCCAGCGATGGACGTGTTTTGTCCCTGTTAAATTTGTTTAAAATGTGTTGAACGACCCGGGGGTACCAAGGGGCTGTGTTTAGCCCCGTCCTAAATGGATCTGTTTATCCGGGAGTCCGGTTCAAACTGGAAGTTTTCTAATACGTATATAAGGTTTTTTTCCCTCATTTTCCAACAGGGTATGGGTTTTTATGACCGGGGTTTCGGGTCTTTGCCCGGTTTTAGTATTGGGAAATATTGCGGCTTATTGTGGGAAGTGTTGTAAAACACTACTGTTTTTTAAATTTAAAACCCAAATTTTATGAATGCTTTTTTTTGGAGGTGTTATGAGGATGTTGGGTTCCCCTCCTCTCCCGGTGCCTTGTTATTTGGGGTTTTTGATGATTTGGGATAGGTCCTTGGGTTTTAATAGGATTTTAAAAAAATGGGGGGGAATGGAATATTTAGGTAGATTGGCCCCACGTTGTTGGTTATTGGTTTTTTTTCGTTGGTTTTTTGGGGTACCGCACCCGTTGGCAAAAAAACGCGGGGTATTGGCCTTTTAAGTCTGTTTGTACATTTTGGTCATAAAAATGGTTTTTTTGCTGTGTTTGTTTTTCGTCTCCGGGGCAATTTCCAGGGGTTTTTGTGCGGACACCCCCAGGACCCTGACCGGCTTCGTTCTTGTTATGTTGAGTTTTTCCCTTATAGTGTTTTGTAGTAATGTTAGGGGGGTAAGTAATCTCGTCTTTGTCTGTGTCTTTGCTATATGCGTCGGACATTATTTTTGAATTGTAGAGTCCAAGATGTTTTGGGGAATTCTGTCTTCTTTTGGTTTAAGTTTCATTTTTTGTCCGACTTGATTTCTGGTGTATTGTATGTTGTGTGAATTCGTCGACTTGTTTGTTTGTATGTTGTTGTTCAGGGTAGTTCGGTCAGCGATTATGTTTTGGTAGTTGTTCCAGTTAACGTTCTTGTATGTCCAGGTCATCGGGCCATTCTCCTCGAAAATGTCGACCTTCCAGTTCAACATTAACGGAAGGTGGTCATAGAAAAGTTCGTGTATTACTAGCGGGTCAGGTAAGTTAAGTACATTTTTATTTAATATTAGGTCTATGTAAGTTGGGGAGATTTGATTGGTGGGATAATGGGAGGAGTGATTGGAGAAAGTATTTGTATACCACGACTTGTGGAGAAATCATTCACTAAGTGACCCTTTTGGTTGTTTCTGCGATTTCTCCACAAGACGTGACGTGCGTTTAAATCACCCAATAATAGTACCTGGGTGCCCTGTTGGAAGATTTGTTCAAGTTCCGCGTTACCCATCCTCAGATATAGCCTAGCGTATCCTGCTGTTATGATTGTGTTATTTTTTAATTTGATACTTATATGTTCTATTTGTGATTGGATTTGGGGCAGCTCAGTGTGTGGTATCTGATTTTTTATGACAATTGCCACTCCCCCTCCTCTGTTGTTTCTGTCGGCTCTATAGATGGTATAATTGCGGATCCTGAACGAATCTTCCGGTCTTAGTTTTGTTTCGTTTAATGCTATTATGGCTACGCTGTACCTGTGTAAAAAGTTTATTAGTTCGCCTAATTTGTTTTTTATGTCATTTGCATTCCATAATGTTATTTTAATCATTTATATTTTGTAAGTGTGGATGTTATCGGTCATAAATTGCAACCTGGCAGTGACTCTTTTTGCTGGATCAGTGTGACATCCCACAGAATGTGTGAAATCTTTTAGAAAGCGAATCATTTCAGAGATATTGAACTGGTTGTTAAAATCGTTTAACGCATCGAAAAGGTCACTTACCTCATGCGTCCCCTCCGGCGCGCCCCCTGATTGGGTCCTTATTTTAAGCCTGGATCTGTTCAGAGGCGGGAAGTCCTGGATTGGTTCATCGCCTTCAGTGTCGGTTGGCGGTGGGGGTGGTCTAGTTTGCTGTCTTGATCGTGCGGTATTTGCTTCGTCGACCGCTGCGGTACTTGCCCTGCCGGCTGCGGCACTTGCCCTGCCGGTTGTTCTAGTGTTCCAGGCGTTTGTTGTCGGTATTGGGGCATCGATGTATGTGATTTTTCTTCTCTCGTTTTCGCGTAGTTTGTCTCTTTTGAAGGTGTAGATTGGGCAGATTGTTGATAAAGCTTTGTGTGCCTGGTTGCAGTTTTCACATTTGATATTTAGGCTTCCTGGGCATTGATCAGTCTTGTGGTTTTCGGAACAGTTGTCACATCCGTAGGCTCTGTGACAGTTGGTTGCTGAGTGACCCCACTGGCAGCATCTTCGGCATTGTATAAACTCTTTCGTTTGGTGACGTCTTTCCCAGGAAACTCTGACGTTGTTTAGGTACTTGATTTTCTGCATAGTAGTTAGTTTTTCTGACGCTGAAGTCACTACTAAATGCATCGGTCTGAACCTCATGTTCATGATATGAAGGTTTTTACTGGTACATTGTATTCGTTTCTTAGTTCGTCTATTATATCTTGGATTTCAGGCAGGTGGTCCAGTCCCTTTAGTACAAATCCATGGGTTCTGTCTTCCTGGGTTGCATAAGTATGCCATTCAGCTTACTAATTTTTTTTTAAGTTTGATTTGATCTTCTTGTATGCTTCTATTTCGTTTGTGTTTAATATGGTGTTATTCTGTGTATTTTAGCGTATATTTGTTCTTGCCCACCAGTTTTTCCAGTTCTGTTGTTAGTACTTTCCAATTTGCTTGGGTTATTAGGGTCCCTTTGACAATTATGGAAGGGGGTTTTTCGTTTTTGCTTTTATTTTCTTGGTTAGCTTGGGTTAAGTTTGTTTTTGGTATAGCTCCTGACGTTTTTGGGTTCGTCTGTGCTGTCGTTGTGGGTTTCATTTGAGGTGTTGGTTGTGTATTTCTTATCTCACTGATATCTCTTACGCTCTTCAGCGTAAGAGATATCAGTGTCCTCATGGTTGCAAAGGGGGTTAAATCTGTTGTGGATAGCTGTATATGTGCGGGATTAAAAAATTTTGGAGAATTTAGGTTGAGCGTTTTTGTCGTTGTCCGAATCCCTTAGCCTTTTTGCTGGGTTCTTTGATTATTTGGCTTTTTGTTTTTCTTTTTCATTTTTGTCTCGGTCGTCCAGCATCATATGTTGTTCCTGTAAAGTGATTGTATTAGGATCAGCTGGTTGGTTGTTTTCAGGAAATTTATGTGTGTTTTCGAAGTCCATCTGCTCGATTGTTGTTGGAGAGTTGACTGGTGTTGGTGCCGGCGTCTCAGTCTTGTCATGGTTTGAGTTGGCGGAGGTGTTTTGATAGGTTCTTCCTTGTGATAATTAATGATGTGTTCCTTTATTGATTCGATGTGTATTTTTCGCATTTCTTCATCTCGATAGACCTTTTGGTATTCTCTGCTTATGGTTTTTCCGCAGATTGAATTTTTTCTGGGGGCTGATGGAGGTGACATTTTGTTTAGATCTGTTTGGCTGCCTCTCGGCGATTTGGTTTGTGAGTTTTTCTTAAATTGAGATATCTTAAGATCATTGGGGTTGGTATTTCAGGTAGCGTGTAATTTGGCTGAGTGTTTCGCTGGCTGGAACCACTGGTTACACTATGTGTCCGTAAATTTAAAAGTTCACTAGTTAAACTTTCTAGTAGTTCGTTTGTAGGAGTTCTATCAACTCGTTTTTTAGTGTCTTTGCGCACTATGTCGAGGTCAGGGAATAGGGGCAGTAGATTTAATAGCAAATGAAAAGGCTCTGATATGTACTTATGCTTAACGGAATACAAGTTGTTGTAGGTATTTATAAAAGTAATAGTAGTTGAACTTTTGGTTGTCTGTTTAAAAGAAGTAATAGAAACTACTGGCTCCAAGCCTAAATAGGTGAGAGGCTAGTACGCTACCACTACATCAGCTGGCCACCCCGTTTGGTATAACAAGTTTAAATGTGGAGGACGTCGCACCGCCAATGAACTATGAAGTTCTAACATGAACTGGACTTGTAGAATCAAAAACAAATTCGCGATATTTTGAAACACTAAAAGCATTGCTTTTTTTCCTTTCGACAAGCTTGCAGCTTTTTTTGTAATACTGTGGCCAAGGGGTTTTTAACATCAATAATATCCTGGTAAGAGACACTTTTATACTGAAATGGATTGGCGATCCTACTTCTTAAAATCATGCTCTGGTATTTCTCAGGGAGATAAACTTATGTCATGCTTTCTCACTACACGGAAGAAAAAAGTGTCCTCGAATTGGAAAATAATGAGAAATCTTTAAAAACCGTCCGAAAAAATATGCAATTCTTGAACCTCTTCTGGTATGTGATTTTCTACATAGACGTGTAGAAAAGTACATACTTTATTTGGCGGCTTTTTACCCTCTCCTTTATAATAGCTATAAAAATATCCACTGAAGTCCGTTAGATTGTGGATCTTAAATGAGTATAATCTGCTGCCTGTAGTAATAATTTTTTGTAGGGCATATTTACTAGAAACTGGTAGGTTTTGCATGTAATCAAATGTGATTCCAGCCACTTGAGGGTTATCTTTACCTTTGAACCTTTGAAGCTCTTTTTACTTACTATATAACTTTTTGGCTCGCCTTTGGGAACAATTATTTCATCTGCCACCACCCGCTTAGCGTTGTCATTTAGATTCGGATTTCTTAATTTAGTTCCTAGTTCCTCACAAATCGAACAGACGTCAAAGGGAAGTTGAAGTTTTCTTTAGAAAATTTTAAGTAATATTTATATTTTACTTTATTAAGTAACTTAGGTTATTTTTTAAAAAATAAAGAATGCACTGCCTTTACTGTTAGTGATCCATCCAAGTAAAATATTGTCTTTTAATTATAATGTGCTTGTTTTTTTGGAAATAAGTCTAATGTGTTCTTTAACCTTAATAACTATATTTAAGGGCAACACATGCGGTCTTGTATTATGTTTTCCTTTCATGTCATAGGAAGATTTTTCTGATGATGGAATAGTGCATAAAGACTCATAAATGCTTTCTTGCAAACAATTTTTCGTTGATTATTACTATTAATTGCAAAAAGTGAGAATGTGTTTGTTTTTTTGAAGGTATTATTTTCGGTGGGCCTATGTTTTTTGCACGGTTTTCCTTCTATCGAACCCATTAAGAATGTATCTTGCTCTTTTTTTGATTGACCAGCTATTAACTTGGCAATAACATCGCTTTTTACTTCTTCGAAAAATTTGTATATGCACTTCAGCGTACATCAGAGAAAAAACGTACTTTTCAAATACACTGTAAGCAAGCCCGCACATATACAGTGTGGTCATTTAAGTGTGCAACATACGGGATTTTTTTTATTAATTGCACTTAAAATGATTGCAAGTCAAACAGCATTCAAGGTCGGTCAAAAAATATAAAAATTGTACACGAATAAAGTACCGTTATTTTAAAAAATTTGGCAAAATGTTATAAGAAAAAAGTGGTTTAAAATTAAAAGTTATGCCTAAATACCAAAACATGGCCTCCTACGAATTTTTTTGATTTTTTTTTAAACCTTTAAAATTTCTCCTATTTTTTTTTCTTAATATTCACCCCAAACATTCTTATAAATTATTTAAAATCAAATCAATTTTGCATTAATATTTTCAAATTCAAGCATATTTGTAACAACAACAAATATTTTTAATTTTCACAAACTTCATGTTTGTTGCAACGGTATTAAACATAACTTTAAAATTTAACGAAAATTCTTTTTAATAAGGTAAAACATTAGTAATGATATATATATATATATATATATATATATATATATATATATATATATATATATATATATATATATATATATATATATATATATATATATATATATATATATATATATATATATATATATATATATATATATATATATATATATATATATATATATATATATATATATATATATATATATATATATATATATATATATATATATATACTATATATATATATATATATATTGATATAAAATGTCAAATTATTTTAAACGTCATTAAAAACCTACTAAAATTATCGCGGATACCCATGAAACAAAAAGCAAATGAGGGTTAAAAGTGAAAATAATTTTTCCTTCTTGAATAATTATTCTTCGCTTATTAAGTTTATTTGGTTTCAAATGCTTTCTCCAAGACAGTTAACGTTAGCCGAGAAGGCCGAATTATTTTTAATATGTGAAGATAACTATAAATCAGAAAGTGAAGCAGCAGATATTTTCAATGAAAGATATCCAGAAAAACAAGTTTATTATTTAACTTAATTGTAAGCATAAATTTGGTTAATTTCAAACAGACAGGGTCTTTAGAGTGTTAGTACTGCGATATACTGCTATTGAATTTTACGATGGGACAATTAGATGCATTGAACGAGATGGTGGACATGCGCGTCGATAATTTTTTTGCACATAATTTTATTTTTTTATGTTTTAAATATTTATCGTTTTATGTAAATTAATTTTAATTTGTTCATTGTTAGGTTATAGCATAGGCACTAACCAAACTATTAATTAGAATAATAATAAAACACTTATTTTTTCTTTTCCATGGGTATCCGCGATTATTGTAGTAGGATTTGTGTTTGTATATTAATTTTTTAATAGACATTTAAAATAAAAATTGTGTACTTTTAATAAGCGTTTTTTTATCAGGCATATTATCATTACTAATGTTAAAAAGAATTTTTGCAAAATTTGAAAGTTGTGTTTAATATTATTGCAACAAACATAAAATTTGTCATTCCATAAAAAATTAAAAATCTGGTACAGTTAAATAATGAACTTTCCGTGAATGTCTTTCATTAAAAATATCTGCTGCTTCACGCACTGATTTATAGTTATCTTCACATATTAAACTAATTCGGCCTTCTTGGCTTGATTGATTGATTGATTGATAAAGTAAATACACAAGTTGAGGTTTTGTCCGCCTCGACACTGCAGCCTACAGGGCTTGTTGTATCTCTTGTGTTTTGTTTAGAAAAGGTTGACACCTTAGACAGGTGTAGTAGCCCTTTTACTGTTCTTTTCTGGTCTCCAGCCTCCTGTGGTTATGTCCACCATGAGGTTTTGATTTGTTCTCCAGTATGTAAGTGCAGGGACCATAATGATGTGAGAGGCGTCTCTTCCTCTTCGTCACATAGTCTGAAATGGGTTCTTCTCTGTAGATGCCCATAGTGTGCATATGTTTTCTTAGGGTGCAGTGTCCGGTTATTAATCCTGTCACTATCCTAATCTGATTCCTATTTAGTTTTAGTAGTTCACTTGTCAATGCTTTCGATGGTGAGTCCAGATTGATTTACTGTGATTTTGCCTTGGAATGTGGTTCCAGTATGACTGATTTGTGTTTGAACCACCGAGTCATGTAGCCACGAACCGAGGTTTTTGGTTTTCCCAAAAAACAGGTTCAGGACCCACAAACATTGCTGCGGAGCCTCGCCTGGCCAGGGAGTCTGCATTTTCATTGCCCTGTATTCCCTGTGTCCTGGCACCCAGGAAAGTGTAACTTTGTTGTGGTTAGCCAGGTTTGGGAGGCATTGCAGACATTTCCCAAAACCCAAACCCTTTGAGTTGACTTGTTGGGATGCCAAAGCTTTTATGGCGTTTGACTATCAGAGAAGATAGTAATGTCCCTGCCCTTATATCTCCTCCTCAAGTTCTCTCGCAGACAAAGTTCAATGGCAAAATTTCCGCCTGGGAAAAAAGTGGCAAATTTCCCCCGGGGAAAATAAGCATTGAACCTGGGGGTCATACCATGTATTCCTGCGCCCTCCATTGTCAGTTTGGGGTCCATCGGTATACCAAACCAAATTTCCGGGGGACTACCGCCCCAGGTAAGCTGGGTTTTGTATGGTCTGTGTGTATTTATCCGTTTTGGCATTGATCACTGCTCATCTCAAATATTGGGTTTGTGATACTGCTCGTTATTCTGGTGTGTCCTAGGACAGGCCCAGAGCACCAGTTGCCGTTACATTTCAGCCTGTATGCCCCAATCCTCGCCTCCGCCTTAATAATTATACCAAGACGATAACTTTCTTGGAGGCGGCATATGAAAACAAATAAACTTAATAAGCGGACCAAACTGTCATAATATTTACTTTAACCCTTATTTGTTTGCTTTTCAAGGGTATCCCCGATAATTTTAGTATGTTTTTTAATGATGTCTATTAATTTGTACAGTTTTCTAATAAATATTTAAAATAAAAAATTTTGCGCTTTAAATAAGCATTTTTTAATATGCATATTATCATAACTAATGTTTTACCTCATGAAAAAGTATTTTTGTAAAATTTTAAAATTGTGTTTAATATCGTTGCAACAAACCTGAATTTTGTGATTCCCTAAAAAATTAAAAATCTATGTTAATGTTACAAATATGCCTAAATTCGAAAAAAGTTATGCGAAATTAATTTGATTTAAAATAGTTTATCAGAGTGTTTAGGGAGAATATTAAAAAAAAAAGAAAAATTTTAAGCTTAAAAAAAAAACAAAAAAATTCTTAGGAGGCCATTTTTTGGTATGTAGGCATAACTTTTAATTCTGAACAACTTTTTTTTATTATATTTTGCTAAATTTTGTTAAAATAAGGGTAGTTTACTAATGTACAGTTTTTATATTTTTAGACCTACCCTGTATGCTGTTTGACTTGCAACCATTCTAAGTGCACCTAATATTATTATCGAATATGCACCAACTTTCGGCAATATTTGTATTTTAATTGTGCAATTAATAAAAAAAAATCTCATATGTTGCACTTCTAAATGACCACACTGTATAGATTAAAATACATACTTTAAATTTCTTCAAATATAGTGGGTAAATATTCTACATTAAATGAATAAAAAAAAAAATAATTATAGGACATACAGACAGGAAGAACCGATTTTCTTGGTTTCTTTAATATTTCCGGATGTACTTCAGGTGTATGATTCATCTGCTAGACGTGCATGTTTATGTTTTGTGTCCTTTTACTTTTCTATGTTTCTAGCCCTTTCTCTGCCCTGGGGTTGATTAATCTAGTCACTACCACCTTCACTATCGGAACATTCCATTTTAATGTTAACAAAGTTATAACGTTCTTTTTCGTTTCTTACACTTGCGAACCAGCTCTGTCTTCACTGCTCTGTCACTTATACAAAAAAACTTTAAAAACGACGAAAATCAGCTGACGCAATCGAAGACTTTGAACACATACTGCGTACTTAGTGGAGGAACCGTCCATGCGACGCACAGTACTTCACCCTGTAGCAATAAATAAAAAATGAGTTATGCTCAAAGGCGCTTAATACTAAGAGAAACACAAAAAAAAATCATGACACTTTTTAATAGTGACAAAAATACATCGATACGTAAGGCCTGCTCTCGGAAACGCAGGCTCTAACATGTCTGTTTACGCAGGTATGTATTAGTCTTGTTTGTCAGGTGGTCGTTGTCGCGCATTATAGGAAGTTATTTAGAATAAATTGAGTTGTGTTTTGGCATGAAGGTTATAAGACGTGGGTGGTTT
>JAHBCN010021962.1:0-13581 GCA_019359885.1 Listronotus oregonensis | reverse complement strand
ATTTTGAAAAAATTGCTAGGTAAAATGGTTCGTGTCCTGGACTTAACCTACTATTTTAACAGTTTTGTATGGTTTCTTTTAACCTATTAGGTATGTGATGAAATTTAAATGGATAAAATCAAGTGTAGTTTTAACACTGTATTAAGTTACAAAGTTGGGCCCCTCCCTACGTATACATAAAACATAGTACTAAAGGTGCTTATTTTTTTGTTTAAATCTGCATATATTTAAATTAAATTTGTTTTAATTATTCATGCCACATTCATAATGTGTATTATGCGGGGATTGTAATACTTTTTGTTTTTGTTTTTATTGTGTAGCAGCAGGGTTTTTATGATTTAGTGAGCTTTATATCTTTATGGCAATAGCAAGGGAGCAAAAGCTCTTTAATATATGTTTTTTAAGAATATTAAAATGAAAGACACAAAACATGAGACAAAGACTTACTAACATAAGCTTGGAAGGTTTTAATAGTCTAGAAAATTGCTTTCGAACAATTTAAACGAAATTAAGTAACCTCAACAAACTGTATGGTAAAGGACCCCGCACATTTCTTATGGGAAGTGGCCCCTGGTGAAAATGACTGAAATCGATATATGTTGTAGTTTTTGTCATCCTGAGAAAAAGTCTCAATGAGCACGAAGCTACACTATGCGTATTTTGGCTCCTACGGAGCTTCAAAGCTTCTCCGGTCGATCGTTTTTTATGGAAAGTGACCCCGGTGAAAATGGCTGAAACCGATATATGTTGTAGCTTTTTACGTCCTAAAAAAATCCGCAAAATGGAGCTTCGTGCCAATTGAGACTTTTTCTCAAGTCGAGAAATGCCACAACATATATCGGTTTAAGCCATTTTCACTGGGGTCACTTTCCAAGGGAAATGATCGATCGGGGGAGCCTTTGAAGCTTCGTAGAAGCCAAACTACGCATAATGGAGCTTTGTGTCCATTAAGACTTTTTCTCAGGATGACAAAAGCTACAAGATGTATTGATATCAGACATTTTTATCGGAAGGAACTTCGCATAAAAAATGTGCGGGGTTCTTTGATCATTTTATTTGTAATACTACCATATTGTTTTTCCGGTTCACATAAATAAAAAGCTTAAATGTATAACCCTTCTTAACCAGCTAATCAAAAAACATGATATTTGAAAATTCATATTAATTATTTTTAAAATGCGTTTTAAGGAAAAAAATAGTGGTATAGATCACAGAGGGCCCAATGTATGATAATAATAATGTATTTCCTGGTGCGTATGTATATGGGTTTCCTAATTGTCGCCTAGCAGTGTAAGATGATAGTGAAATTTCGCAAGTGAGCCATTTAATATGGTAATTTTTTTTATATAAACTGGACTCTGATTACAAGCTTTGTAATTTGATCAACTCTAGCTGATATATGAATTAGTACACATCATAAAATTATCATTAGATAAAAAGTGTTTAGTTTTAGCATAAAATATTACATATTTGTCACTTTCCTCTTATTTACTAAAAAAAAAATTAAGAATTCCACCTTGTACATTTTTCCCGTTTATTTTGAAAATGTACCTACTTAAAAATATGTTTTAATTAAACGAAAAAGAATTCGACATAATCAGAGCTTCCAAAAAGGAATTGATTAACGGATCCGGTTCTCATAAAGGAATTAAGTTACCAATACGAATCACGATTTCTTTTTTTTTTTTTTTTTTGTTGAAGAAATCAAATTCAGTGAATCGATTCCCATTTATCATGTCACGAATCTGGATCACTTTAGTTTTTATACTTACGAATGGTAACTACGATACGAAGGATACTACCTAATCCAGATGATAAATCAAGCGTAAAATATTTCAGCACGCGAAGTAGAATTTTCTCTGCTTGCGAAATATAAAAATGTATAAAGTTTTAACTTCGTTTTTGTGAGACACTTAGTATAGAAATAATAAAATGTTCCATTTTGAAGTTTCCTAGTTTTGTCTTAAGGATAACAAATTAAAAAATTATAAAGATCGAGGAACCAAAAGTTTGAAGATCAAATGTAAACACAATTTATGCCGATTTTTTGGTACACCTTGAATCCTTTCAAAAGGAATCGATTCCGTTTGGAATCGGCTCCTAACAAAAAGAAATCGATTCTGGATTCTTTTAAAATTATATGACGCATCTGGATCACGGATCCTATTTTTAAAAAGGTAATCGATTCTAGCTTTCGGATCCTTAAAAAGAAATCGATTCTGGATTCTTTTAAAATTATATGACGCATCTGGATCACGGATCCTATTTTTAAAAAGGTAATCGATTCTAGCTTTCGGATCCTTAAAAAGAAATCGATTCCTACCCAGCCCCGGACATAATACTAACGTTTTCTTAATCTTATTTGTTGGTTCGTTTTTGAAAGCGTCTCATTTTTTTTCGATAACGTTTGAATAAGAAAGATCCCGTATTTATTTTAAGAAAAACACAAATGATGCATTTTTAACAGAAAAATAATTTAAATTGGAAAATAAAAAAGGTAACAATAAATATCTGGCTTGCCAAAATAGAAAAAGTTTATTGTTGACTAAATGAAATATACCTTGTAAAAAATATTTCGGAACAAAAAACGGTTTTATACAATGAGCTGTTAGGTTAACTAGAGAAAGCATAGATTTGGCATAAACGTGGCATCATAAACGCACATTCTAAAGTTCTGCCTAGCTATGAATGAAACCTCTGTACTCAATCAATAAAATTCACCAAAACAGGGGAAAATGGTTACTACAGATACTATTTTGTCGAAAAGCGTGGCTGCCAAGTATCTTTCTGTTTCATTTACTTGATAGTATATTATGATTAAATTTTACCTTATTTATTCTTAAAATTACATTAAATTGAGCTCAACTATTGTATTTTAAACTATAAATAATATTTGTTATATTTATTACTATAAAGTATTACACAGAAAAGTAACGATGCCAAAATACTATTTTGTTTTTGGACAGCTACTAATAAAGGCGCGACAACGTGACAACAGTGCATTTTTCGTAAAGGCGTACTTCGGCCAACGACTAATAATAATCAGTCGTTGTACAGATGTTGTACGTTACAGGATGCTTCGGCTTCGCTCGACAGATGACACATTCAATATGGCGTTTTAGTATAAATGTTTTTTGTTGTTTTTTGGGTAATTTCGATGATTGTTTAAATTTAAGTTTTGTGTAAGTACTTTTAATAAATTAAAATGGTAAGGCAGTGCCAAGTATGTAAAGTGACGGATATGATTCCTGGATTATCATTTCACAAGTAAGCACAAACTACGCTTGTACCATTCTATCGCCAATAATAAAGACAAACCATGTTGGGCGCAGCTCTCGATTGCGGTTATGAATGAAATGCTTTCTCTATCTATGATGTCAGCTCATTGGTTTCATACAACTGGTTAGGATGCAAGAGATTCGTCAAGAAACTTATAGTCGAGAAAACTTGGCACAAAAATAGGCCTTTCAAGGGATTTTTTGTACAGTAAGATGGATTTAAATGCGGTTTTTTTGCATTTGATTCGAATGAACGTCAAGAAACTTTGTGAACAAAATGAATTAATGGGTAATGAAAAACTTTATTTGTGCATTAAAAAATGCATTTTTGAAATGCATTTTAAAGAGTGCAATTATAACAAATTTATAAAAAGGTAAAAAATGATGGAAATGGGCCCAAATTTGTTACTCGGAGGTTTTCGAGGCCGCTGAACATGAATATGACATTGGTAAGGGCCTACGGAGTACCTGGTGCGCGCTAAAGATGGTGTAAACGATGTCTTCTGGAGTTTTATTACAAATTCTCCTAATATCATTACAATTTCTTTACTCAGGGGGTTTTAGTTGTCGCTGAACACGAATATGACATTGACAAGCATCTGCAAAGTATCTGGTGCGCGCCAAGAATGATATAAAAGTCACCTTCGGGAGTTTTACGGCAATTTTTACGAATATCGACACAATTGATGATTTGATACTTGGTGGTTTTTGAGGTCGAGGTCGCTGAATACGAAAATGATATTGACAAGAGCGTGCGAAATATCTGGTGCGTCTAATCTCATATAAATGCAGAAAACATGTTGCATTCTGCAATGTAGCTTGCAAAAATTGTGCTGCAGACTGCACAAACATTGATTTTTATAGTAGAAAAGAAATATTTTCCACTGAAATAGCAGAATGAAGAAGAAGAAAAAAAAGAAAGCAGTGAAAATGATAAATAAATTAATTTTAGTATGTATTTAACTTTCAAAAAAATGTATTTTTATAGTAAAATAATAAAAGAAAACAATTTTATGATTAATTACCATAAGCAAATACTACAATTTTTAACAAATTACCACTAAATTCCATAATACGACATTGATACCAACCTATCCGGACACCGGGTACCTCGAAGACCATAATCTGGAACCAAGTACTAGAATACGATGTTTACCACAAAAACTCCCCGAGTAACAAAACTGGTCTGATATTAAAAGGTCGTAACCTGTCGTTAAACTTCAGAAGACGACGTTTATACCATCCCTAGCACACACCAGGTACTCTGCAGGCCATTGTTAATGTCATATTCGTGTGTTCAGCGACCTCGAAAACCTTCGAGTAACAAATTCGGGCTTAATTTCATCATTATTTACTTAGTTATTAATTTTTTATATTTGGAAAATTTTAAAATGCATTTGAAAAATACATTTTTCTAATGAATAAAATAACCATTACATGTTTTAAACATGAGGAAAGTAACAAAAAAATCCGTTCAGTACTCGTTGGATGATCCTGTACCTATCATAATTAATATGTTTCCTCTACCTATGAAATTAAATGGACGCTACTGCCCATCAGAGTACACTTACTCCCGGGCTACACTCGTAATTTCTCGTGACTTTTAAGAATACATTTTTATTCCGTGACCATTGTTATGCATTTCCAGCACGAATTTCACAAAAATACCCTATTCAAAGCCGTGGGATATCTTAACCGTAGAACTTTATGCCATTATTTATATTTCAATTTGTTTGGGGAAATGTTGAGTTGTTTTTAATTAGACAAAAACATGAAATTTAAATATTAGACACTATAATTAAAGGGTTAAAGGTCAAGAAAATGTGATTTAGTGAGAAATAAAAACTGACTTGGTATGTACAGACGACTAAGATTCGCAATCCTCGGCAATGACACCTTGTTGCAGGGGGAGGTGAAAGATCTCTCTCCCAAAGGATCATCGGATTTATTAGAAGTCTGGACCTGGTGGGTGAAATATAAAAGGGTGTGAGCCACAATAGACCGATCGGTCGCGGTGGAAGGTTGTTATACCCACTCATTTTAAACCTACCTACCTGGTATGTACAGGGTTATCCATCGAGTTAACAGGCCTTTTATATAAAAAACATCTTATATATTTTTCCCGCCAAATCCAAAAATGATAATTAAAACACAACTAAACGTCAAATCGGCTAGGGATCCTATTTTTTATATTACCATCCGATTCCTCCTATATCTTGAAACTAACATGATATATTTTTAATTTAAAAACGTATATTTTTCGCATAAGAAAATAATGATCCAACGTGCCATTAATTTTTGACATATTGATACGGATACCTGTTTACTCCTTGGTTAAGATTTTAACGTAAATTTGTTACTAATCTGTAACAATATAAACAGTTTTAAGACTTGATTTTTTAGTAGTCCGAAGTGACTAAGTGAATACCCATAGTGCTAATGGCACTATGGGTATCTCGTTTGAATTTATTTTTACTAACAATAAAATTATTTTTTTTGATACATGTCACTTTAACCCATAAAAGTAGTAAAAAACGTTTAAAATTTAAATCGCAAATTTTTTATAGTAATTGAATTTATTCCGCTGTTACTTAAAATAAATACAAAATTACTTTAATTAGGATGTAACAAAAAAATGAAACCTTTTTAAAAACAAGCCAACAAATAAGGCGTTTCAATTAGAAAATTGTTATTGTATGTCTTTTGTTTAAAATCAAATCATTTTCTAAAGTGTTTTTGGGATTCTACGGAACAACATACACAAGATGGCAATTTTAATTGTTTTTTCATTGAAACGAGAAAAGTCGTAAATACCCACAATGACCCTATTAATTTCTTATTAATTGACCCTGGACAACTAAAAACCATCAGTGTAGCCTCAAAGTACGCATCGCGTACTTCTTATTAAACACAAATTTTCCGTAATATATTTTTTTTTTTATTTTAAAATAATTAAAATAACATGCACTTGTTAGGAATTAAAAAATGATAAAATACACGGAATGTTTCATAAATATTTATTTTTTGATGTCCCATCTAGGCACAACTTTACACACTCTGTATACATATAATTTTGTATCTTTATACAGCCACAAAGGCTTGTATAGGGTAGATTTTAACCCATTTTATCCCCCAGTTCCGTTAACGTTGTCCCAGTGCCGAAACATGCAGATAATGTATTTTTACGACAGGTTTGGCATGATAATGGACTCCTTAAAAAGCTTCTTTCCTACAATCTTCCATCTAAGTTCTGTCTTTGACTCTTTAGTTTTGGTTAGTTTTTGTGGATAGTTATTTTTCCAGCTTTTATCAAATTAATGCTGGGGTTTACCAGTACTCAGTATATATATTATATACCACCATATATATATATATATATATATATATATATATATATATATATATATATATATATATATATATATATATATATATATATATATATATATATATATATATATATATATATATATATATATATATATATATATATATATATATATATATATATATATATATATATATATATATATATATATATATATATATATATATATATATATATATATTTATAATATTATACATATATGCGATATATATACATATTATTTATATATGATAATGTTATATATAACATATTATATTTATATATGATAATATATCTTTGCACCCTATATATATATATAAAATATATATATATATATATATATATGCTATATAAGATATATTCCGAATTAAAGCAGACCTCGGTGTTAGTAATGAACCAGACAACAAAATGTCGGTCAACTTTCCTTGATCAATCAAAAAAATAACATGTGTTTATTTATAATAAGTTATATACAGCCTACTTAACTCACTTTACCCCAAAATCCGGAAAGTCGTAGACCAAAAGATACCCATTTTTACTCCAATATTTTTATTTACTTGTCCATTTATTACTTTATACTGCATTATATATATATATATATAATATATATAATATATATATATATATATATATATATATATAGATATAGAGGTAGATATATATATATATATGGCAGTACGCAAAAGTATATATATATATGAATATCGCAATATTACAAACGATCCAAACAATGATCAATATACGCATATTTCAATACTGAATAAAAACATGAAACTTAAAATAAAATATAAGCGGGGTTTATAAAATATTTCCTGTATGCCTATATATATTGATTTGCGAGTCGATGCTCTTGGGGAGTAATAGTAAATTTGAAGATCGTGCCATTGTACGACAGATTAGCATATTTATCTGCATTTTTATGAATCTCTAGTTTCTTTGATATATATATGGGCGGGTATATATGGATATATATATTATATATATTTATTTCTGATATATAACGATAGTATATGTAGCATACATATATATATATATGTTATCCGGGGTATATAAAATATCATTATCGTTGTATATAAATGTTTAAACGATTTCTGAGAACTCGTTCCTTAAATATCGACTAACTGTAAAATTAGTTTTTGGTAAACAATATTACAAATTAGCTTTCTTTTAAAGATTGTTTACCACAACACGTATCAATGAACAGTTTTTTTAATATAAGTTTTCAATTCACGTTGACTTACAGTTTCTTTTCCCGTTTTTTTCACTACAAAAATAGCGACAATATTGATTTGCCAAATCATCATCATTCAACTAACAATCTCCTGGATTTCGTGAGGTTGCGACCTACCAGAACATTGAATTCGTGGTGGGTATTATTGCAGAAGCACAATTTTATACAGATATCTTTTTCGGTACTTATTGGTAAGTGCGCAAAACAGTTTGTTTAAGTACTTTGAAACGCTGGTTTTTTCATATTCCAAAAACTAATGCAAATTTTACTGAGTGCATATATTTTAATTCAATTTCCAGATTTTCCTGTCACTAGTTTTAATGCCTAGTTTATTGAATATTCTGTGAAATATCTGTTTCAAGAGTAGTTCAGTCAAAGGCTTTAAGTCATGCAGATCGATAACTGTACATTGGGTCCTAATTTTATTTCAAATTCTGATCCCGTCTAAATATGAATGTTTATTGTGAACATCCGACTGAATTTCTTAGCATGTTCAATAGAACTAGGTCATATATTTTCATGGAATGTTCACAAAAAATATTCGAATAAGTTTTCGACCTGAACCCATAAAAGTAGCAGCGACATCTTGGTTTGATGCGAGCTTTTTGACCTCTGGCTCTGTAACGCACCGTAATGCACCAGTACAAAACAAAACAACAAACTGGTTTAAGCAACTGCGAGTATTTACTTTAATGGAGCACAGTTTTATTCTTTTCCTGCCATCGACATAAATCGCTAATGCATATAAATGACTATCCCTGTTATCGAATATATAATATTTATATATATGGCTTGTAACTCTTATAATAAGTATAAATGGACTTAAGTATATATTTGCTTGACTGAAAAACACATATGGATTTATAGATGAGGTAATCCAACATTTTGTAAAACAATATGCCGCCACGATATATATATATATATATATATATATATATATATATATATATATATGTATATATATATATATATATATATATATATATATATATATATATATATGAATAGAAGCCATTTTGCTTCTCCTTGCTATTAGGTCTTTACCAAACACTTTGAGATTTATATAAAATATCCATAAAAAAGTTTACTGTCGTACAATCGCTCTTACGGGACACGAAGAATACCTCAGGCATCTTTGCAAAGCTCGCACGGTGATCTGACGCATTTCACTATGGTAAGCTAGGCAACTTGTATAACAATTTTTTAAGATTTCTCATAACTTGAAATTTTTTTATTACAAAATGTTTATTCCCTGTCAATAAATTGGAGGCGTGGTTAAATTTCGGCCTGGACTATTTTGATACGTCTATTGATCAATATAATTGACAGGACAGTTTGTAATATGTTAATAACATTTTTGTAATTTATTTATGGTTACTTTGGTCGCTAATAAACATGTAAATGTAACGTTGTCAAAACTTTAAATTTAATCTATCTACTCTATCTTAAAAAAGAAATCTTAGAGCGCCTAGATACATATATATATCTATATATTGCCTGACACGGCACTCGAAGACTTCGATTCCCAAGTTAAAAGTGCAAAATAAATATTGGGGTCAAAAATATGGGCTTAAGAAAACTTCGTTCTGCTACGCCGAGCTTTCGATCTTCTAGGGTTTTTTGAGTTAATTGTGAAGCAATCTTATGAGTTATCGGAGGGGCCTCATTTATCGTGTATAATTTATAAATACAACACATTTATTTTTTTGATTGATCAACAAAAGCATTTTGTTCGATCATTGGTTCCCAAAAGGTCTGCCTTTTTGGAAATTAACGATTATATACGGGCCCACCCTATATATATATATATATATATATATATATATATATATATATATATATATATATATATATTTTTGGGTGGTAGTACTGAGTACTGGTAAACCCCAGCATTAATTTGATAAAAGCTGGAAAAATAACTATCCACAAAAACTAACCAAAACTAAAGAGTCAAATATTAAGTGAACTTAGATGGAAGATTGTAGGAAAGAAGCTTTTTAAGGAGTCCACATCATGCCAAACCTGTCGTAAAAATACATTATTCGCATGTTTTGGCACTAATAACGTTAACGGAACTGGGGGATAAATGGGTTAAAATCTACCCTATATATATATATATATATATATATATATATATATATATATATATATATATATATATATATATATATATATATAATATATATATATATATATATATATTGAGTCAAAAAAAGTATTCTTCTCCTTTCTATTGTCTTTTACTCTGAATAAATTTTAGTAATTAAATTATAGGGAAAGTACCCTCCGCGCAACACGGGCTGGCTACGCGACGCACACGTGCGATTAGGGCGACTGAAAAGCGCGAGCGAGTCGACGTTTCCTCCAGATTATGAATCCTACCAGACGCGGAGAGATAACGCACACAACACGGTCTGCCTGTGGTGGGAGAAAACTTGTCCTTAATCTGGAGGGAGACTTCGGCATCGCTCGGCTCCTTCCAGTGTCCCAATCAAGTAGGACTGGAGGGAGTACTTTTTTCCCACAATCTGGCTGCACTGTGTCCCAAACTGTGGAACCTGCTACCCGCAGTAGTTTTCCCTTCTTGTCCAAATTTCTAAATATTTAAATTCCGTGTAATTTAACTTCGTCTAACCACACTTAAGACAACCACGGTACGTTAGCACTTAGGCATTCAGCCTTGGTGGACGGTCCTCAGAAAAAAAAAAGAAATATATTTAAACCTTCTTTTAAAAAACATTTAAATAAAAAACGACCACAAATTTATATTTCAATAAAATAAATCCCTTTTTGTACCTTTCATAAACATTTTAAATTTACTCAGAGAGAAACGAAAAATATAAAATTCCTCGAATCAAGCGGCATGAAGAACTTGGATTTGTGCCATCCCTATCAGGTTGGAAAATAATAATATTTTCTGGTAAACACGCTTATAACGTGGTTTAGCAAGATTTATTTTATTTCCTGTTTTTCCTCATAATAAAAAATAACATGATAAATTGACGTGCTTTAACGAACTTATATTTTTATTGGATAATAAAATGTATTTTTTCAAGGTATTGCTTTTGTAAATATGGGAATTTGTAAGTATTTTATTACTGTTATATTACCAAAAGCCACTTGTTAAATGGATTTTATTGACATTAACCTGGCAAATGTTTTCTATAGCACTTGTCATTCACAGCTTTTTATCCCAAGATAGAAACGCGAAAAGATGGTTAAGAAAAAATAAATCGTATCTTAGTAGTCGTTGTCACGATCTCCAAAGGAGTTTCTGGGGATCCTAAGCTTCCTCCCACGGCTTAAGTTCCATACCAAGGTAATGCTAACGAAACTTTCAAAGGATTAATGTTTTAATATAGAAATAATTTAGCCTTTACAGATGAGATGCACTTTTGCCCATTAATATTACAGAACATATAGTGAAACGATAAAGTTTCTTCGAATTGGGAATAATTTGCAATAAAAACTTATTTCTCATTGGCACATATAATATAATTTTTAAAGACTGTCTCGTTTTATTTTATGCAAATCAAAATATCTAAATATCATAAGCAAAGTAAAAAACCAAACTGAAATGGTAAATGAGAATCTTTTACTTAAGTGCAAAGAATATGGCAAAGATGTCTTAAAATACACTGACCCGGTATTCTATTCATAGCTCACTCTATTAACCAATGGCAGCACGGACCATTTATTACGATATAAGGGAAAAAGAGATAAAGATAAAAGTTGGCTTATACACAGGGTACATGTGCTACAACTTTTACCAAGCACAGTAAAATAATCATTATTCTGGAGAACTGTGTCCTTTTTTATAACTTTGAAGCTCGTCATAAAAGAATTTAAAAAAATATTTGGCCTTATCCGATCCATAAATTATGTAGTAAAAAAAGTTATTTTCTTTTTAGATGTTTGCTAAAATCTCTTGTAAAAACATTAATAAAAGGTAGATCATATGATGTACATAATAATGTTTAAAAAAAAATTGTCCTTGTTAACTTTTCTTGCACAGAAGAAACTTATTTACATTTACATTTCTTAAGGTAAAATTTAAAAAACATGTCCTAATTTTGGTATTTTTTTTTTAATATTTTTTGACATAATTTGCTGTGCAACGAATGTCTACGAATTTAATAATCCAAAAATCACACTGCAACCTGAATAGGTCTAAGCAAAAGTAATTTTTATGGTTAAAATAATTTATTACCTTTTGGTTTAAAGCGCTTTAAAGTAAACTAATTACGTTTTGTTTTGTATTTAAATATATAAAAATATATAGTTGTAAATCCTGAGAATCGTCGTATTGTTCATATAAACAAATGACCAGACTTTTACTTAAAAAATACCTCTACTACGACCGCGCAAAGCCCAGTAGTTCGCATACTGTCAACCGGGGAGCAACTTCTGAAGATGCCAACCGCTCGTGCTGGCGAAACGTCAAGTCAACCAGACAATCGACGCCGCCCTAACAGCCCAAAAACCAATGAAACATTAGACAGTGGCCGCAAAAGCCTTTCACAGTTTATTGGAAGCTATTTTTCAAAAGCCCAAAGTCAGTTAATTTTCCTTCTAATTCTTGATAGAATATTAGATATCTAAAAAATAAACACTAAATCTCCTAAATAAACATGACAACAGTGCTTTATTAAATTCCAAACTTTGAAACAAACATTTAATTCTTGGAACTCCGCTTCCAATTTAAAATTAAGAAACCAAAGAAAACCGACAATCGCTGGGCAACGCTAACACATCGACATGTTTCTGTTTTCGTGAACCAGCAATGCGTGGCAGGTGGACGCATCCAATAAGGTTGTACGGCGGGTCTCGGAGATGAAAAGGCGACAACAGATTTCAATTCAGTAAGATTTTGAGTTTTGTCTGTAAAACATGGTCTGAAAGTGGTTCTTGTTTTTCGGGCAAATTACAAAAATATTCTATTAAATTCTTCTATAAGAATAACAGATTCTTATTGCAGTGTGAATTACTGCCTTTTTTTCTGTGACCAAATAAAGTTTTAAGTTGTTTAAGTATTTCTCGGTCAAATTTAATTTGACATGTAGGTAAAGTTCAGAAGTAAAGTAAAGTGATTAAAAGAAAGAAACAAGACTGGCCTCCAAGTGAAAGTGTTGTAAGCAAATATCCAAATAAAAGCAATTATACTGATAGGTTCACATTGTTGTTAAGCAGTTTCAATGTAAATAAAAGCGTCCGTATTTTTCTGCCTTATTGGTTTATATAAACAAAAATTTTAAAATTAGATGAATTTAAAATTTTATAGTATCAAATTGTCTTTTATTTTGTCCTACTTTAAATTAGTTGTTGTAACTAATCATCTCATTAAAATAAATTTACTTACTCAAACTTTACAAAAATGTGCAACTAGCGTAGAATTCCACATTTAAGTTTATATCCAAACTTTATCTTTAAAGCATAATTTTAGTTAATTGGAAAATAGAAATAATTACTCTGTAATTGTGCTGTATATGAACAAAAGACGGTCTGTGGTTTGGCCATTATGACCACGTGTGTATACAATTACAAAACGTAAAATAATATCGGTGCAGGTGGAAAAGTTTTACTTCTATAACAAAGGAGTAAACAGTATCATTGTCCTGCATGAGACGTATACGTATATGTTTACATATATATCTATACGGACTGTTTGTTTTATGGCAAATTATGTTGCTAACAATAATACAGTT
>JAHBCN010021961.1:0-13710 GCA_019359885.1 Listronotus oregonensis | reverse complement strand
GAAAAATATTAAAAAATTATGATGATCGAGCAATCAAAACGTTTAAGATCAAATGCAAGTAAAATTTATGCCCATTTTTGGATACCACACTGTATGGTTACAAAAAAAAGTTTTATTTAAATGTTGTTTCTCTGGACCTGAAAAACAACATATTTAGGTAAAAAACACATGTTAGGTTTGTTTATTTAAAAATTTTAATAGGCAGATGTTTTAAAATTCTTTATTTTTATTTTCGAAACTCAATGTGATAATTTGGCCTATTCAACGGATTTTGACATTTATAAACTTCTTTTTCCAAAAAGTAACTTGTTTTTGATATATATTAAATTTTCTCCAAATTGAAGACTTGCACTGTATAAAATTTGTTATTTCTCGTCTTAAACCATAATATTTCTGATATTAAAAATTAAAAAATATATAAATGCGTAAACCCGAACACAAGTAAACAAATTAAATTTCTGTTTACATACGAGAACAATGGGTGACGTTTTTGTTTAATTTCAAATGATTATAGATGCATTTTTTTTCTGAGTCGTTGATTTAAGGTTATAAACGCCTTCTCAATCGAAGCAGAAATTATTGCTAATGTTAAATTTCAAATGAAGCTGCTAATCAAAAAAGCCCATATGATGTGGACTATCCTGGACAACCTGTATAATAATCTTTATTTTTTTTATGTTAAATAGCATTTTAAACACATTGCAAATGGCCCCTTTCGTTTATTGTTTATTTTACAACATTGTAGTTTAATAGTTCCAAATCATACGACCCAGAACTTAATCTTGGATTAACTTTATACAACATACTTAACACGTAAAGAAACATTCAAATCTCTGTTTAAATAAACTTGCTCTTGCTATAAATATGATTAAAGCTTTTATTATTGAAAGGACGTCAGTACGCATTAAAAAATGCGAAAATTTGACAAACATGGCTCTTCTTCTTCTTCTCATCAAATTTCTTTTATCGTTATTCTCATAGGTGATGAAATAAAATATGTTAATAACTTTTTGTTGGGTTTACTCGCTTGGAAAGTTTTTAGACAATGGGACCACTTCGATCTTTTTGCAAGTCTGCCACCGTTATCAAGATTAACTCCGAAGAAAAACAAAATAAAAATAAAAATTTAATTTGTAGAAATTTTGGTATAAAATTTAGGAGATTCTAAGAACTCTTTTAGTATCTAATGCCATATTAGTAGACTAAGAACACATCGTCAAAGACAAAAAAAGGTAGGTACGATAATTAATTTTAACTTGACCTTAAATAACTTCAGCATTAAGCATAGGTAATCTTGTGTTATTTTAATTAACGTATATTGATTAGATTAGATTTTTGGAATTAACTTTTGAGAACTGATGGCCTTCAGGGCCGCTTGGCTGTCTAAGAAAATGACGATGTTTTTCCTTTACCCCCTTTTTTTTTTTAATCAGCACGGCACATGCATTATTGCTGCGATTTCCGTTGGAAAACCGTGGGGCTGCCCCCGATTAAGGTTATCTTTTCTCTAGGCTTGTCTCCATAGATGCCAGCTCCTACTCCCTTGTTGGTCTTGGAGCCATCTGTATACCAGATATGTTCGGCTTTGATTGGAAACCCTTTTCCTACCCCCTTGGTATGACAATCCCAAAGTGTCTGTTGAAGATAAAACGAGGGGTTGACCTGTCCGAGGGCATTTAAACAATGAGCTGACCTCGTGGTCCCCTTTGATGTCCTATAATTGGACTTTGACCTCATTTGAGTCTATAGAGTACCGGCTTTACTTTCCCTGTATGTAAATGTGGAGTGGCGGCAGGTTTAGCGCACTTCCAGGGCTGGGTTGGGGTTTTCTCATAGCCCGTGATGCATACGCATGCTAGCCTTTAAAACTTTGAAGTTGTCTGGTTGCTACGGTCTGCAAACCTTGCCCACCAGGCAACTGAGCCGTATTATCATGGGTATTATTACCATTTTATACAACCACAATTCATCTTGGGGTTAATCTCCAGCTTTTTCCACAAAGCCTGCGACATCTTCCGAGGGCGATTTTTTGCCTTCTGAACAACTTTGTTGAGGTGTGGTCCGCAATTCATCTTTTGGTAAAAATGACTCCTAGATACTTGACCTCTTTTGAAGCGGATTTCCACTCCATTGAGCTTTGGACATCTGAGTGCCTTAGTGCTCTTTTCTTTGTGAAGGGCGATAACGGTCTTTTTGTGGATTAACCGACAGGCCT
This sequence comes from Listronotus oregonensis, assembly GCA_019359885.1. Lineage (NCBI taxonomy): Eukaryota > Metazoa > Arthropoda > Insecta > Coleoptera > Curculionidae > Listronotus > Listronotus oregonensis. The sequence continues at coordinate 11,495 of JAHBCN010021961.1, read as the reverse complement.
TCTTCCCTGCACCATTTGTCAGATGTTCAGTGCGTTTTGCGTCTTTCTTTAAGCAAAGTCCAAGTGCTTGCTTTAACTACATGACAATGTCTCCTGCGTAGCCGAGGCAGTGGAATCTTTTTTTGGGCCCTTTTTGCCAGAAGGTCGTCGACTAGGGTTGCCCAGTATAATGGTGATAGAACACCCCTTGGGGGCAGCCCCTTCCCACCAACAGATATTGATACTACACCTTTATTTTTAAATAATATAAATGCACTTTTTTAAGTTTTTGAACAAGTTTTATTTGCTAAAAAAAAAAGGTTATCTTGGTTGTTATCATATGCGTGTTTTCAGATTTTTGTTTGCGGATTTCTGTGTTTTAATGTATGTTCTATGTTCTTTTATGTGTTTGGCTAATGGTCTGGAAGTTTCACCTATGGGGCCATCTATAAGTTATGTCACACCTTTTGGTGTGTCAAAACAAACTAATATGTTATCTAAGACAAAACGTTATAAGAAATAAAAAAGTTCTTAGAATCTCCCAATATATAAACCTGATAACTTAGGTTGGGTTTGGGGGACAGCGGTGGAAATTTTGATCCCCTTCCCCCCCCTTCAGATGGTTTTTTGTGCGGGGCTTTAGTTTTTTAGCACTTTTAACCTGTGGTTAACCTCATTTCTATATCTTCTCTTTTGCCCTTATATCCTAATAGCCGAACCGTAGGATCGGTAGTCGATAGAATCACCTATGAATAGAACACCAGTGCTATCTTAAGACGTCTTCTTTAATGGCAGTACAATTTTATGACAGAGTATTTGTAAAATTTTATATTATTTACAGAAGTAAGAGAAAAAATTGTGTACAATTTCTTTCAGACAAGCAAACGTGATCGGCATACATTTTTCTATGGGCAACACTCGTTCATGCATTCGTTGTAAAAACTTTCATATCGTTTTTAATTCTTGCGATGGTCTTGATCTCTTTTTTTTTATTAAATTAAATTTATACATACATAAAATGGTTTAAAATATCTATAAAAATAATCTGTTTTTGCTAAAATAATGTAAATTTCGACTTTTCTGGCAATTTTTGTAAATCGCTCTTTTTTACCTTGTTTTACTTTTAATTACTATAAATAAAGCAAAAGCTAAAAGAGAAAATGTTTATTTTATAAATACTAACAAATTAATAAATTAATTAATACTTTAATAAATTCAAACAAACTTAAATATCCTTCCAAACCAATTAAATATTTTATTGGGGCCCCGTTTTTTTCTAAGACAGACTTTAGCCTTCCAGGCAACGAATGGACCAAAGTCCGGGCGTAGTCCGAATTTTCTCGTAACTCATTCCACGCCTCTTAAATTTTATCTTTAAGTTCGTTTACATTTTGCGGCCTAAACTCATTTTCCCCATTAATTTTTTTAACTAATAAGCCCCAAACATTTTCGATAACATTAAAACCCGGGACTACTGGGACGGTAAAACCCGATACGCTGCTGCTCTTCCATCCATTCATCGACTTGCCAGGCCGTATAAACGGGACACTTATCTTGCTGAAAGAAAATTTCTGTCCGGAAATCGATCCAGTACAGAAGGAAGCATGATATTCTGTAGTAGATCTATATATACCTCCTCATTGAACCTTCCTTCGATACACCAAGACCTTGGGCACTCAGCCACCTCCAAAGATTTACCGAAAATCGCCCACTACTTCTGTCCTTTTGGGTATATTTTTCATCAAATCGTGTTCCTTAAGCCTGTATATCTTAAGTATTCCATTGTAGCACGATTGAAATACTTTTTCATCGGTGAACATTATATTTTCCAAAAAATTGATTTACGTAAAATTGTAGAGGGAAACCAATGCGTTGTTTTCTATTTGCATTTGTCAAAAAAAGTTTTTGGGCGTGGCGGCAGCGCAATTCGGATATTTGCCTTTTCTTCGCCTGCCGTTCTAACCGATGCTGGGAAATTGCTTTCCGTTTTTGCTGACTACAGATTTAAATGGTTGGCCAAAACAATAACTAAATTATTGTCTTGTTCTTGATTCGATAGTTTGGGGCGATCACTTCCAGCTCTTCTCTCAAAAGAGGGGTTTCCGCCATTTTTTTAACAAAATGAATAGTACTCTTTGGAATGTTGCTTTTCCGCCTCATCCCTTTCTGGCCAACCCTCTGCTTAATATAATAAATAATTAAAACTTTTTTATCCAAAGTTAAGTTTGGCATTTTTAAAAAAAATTTTAGCACTGACAACGGACACCTGTTTATTAGGTTTTTCAACAGGTATTTTATTTATAGAAGGTGGCATAAGTCTATTTTACGAAAGGGAAAAAGAATTGCCCAAGATTTAATGGCCGTTACTGTACATAGTTCCCCATAATGGAATAACCCTTTTTATAGCTTAATAAAATTGATAAAACCCAATAAAACAATCATTTTATTTAAAAAAAAGTCTGGTGAATTAAGGTCCAGGGCCCTCGGAGGCTACTTTAAATTCCAAAATCGTGAAATTATTCGCCCATAAAACCCTTCTCGCAAAATTCTAGCGTATGTGCTATTGTTCCATCTTTCTGAAATAAGAACGCAATATTTAGTTATCCCCTTTTTTTAAATCAGAAATAAAAAACGTCTTTAGCATATTTACGTAACTCTCGGACGTCATTTTTAAGGTTTTTTCCACCCCAGGACACCCCCCCGATTTTACAGTGTTGTCATATGAAACGCTTTATTATGCAGGAACTCGGCGCGTAATTTGAAAAGTAGGTTTTTTCTATTTCAATTTGCATTTGATGTAAAAAAAGAAAAATTTTTTTTTAAAATTCAAATTTTTTATTTTTGGGGAAAAAAAAAATTTAAAACTAACCAACCACTACAACTTGGGGCTTTTGAATTTGTTAAAATTACCCCAATAGAAGTTATTAACAAAATTTTTAAAATTTTTTGATAGGGGAGAAGTTATTTTTTTTTAAAAAGGGAAAAAATTTTTCCAACTTTTACAAAAAATTTTGACAAATTCAAAAGCCCTAAGTTCATGGTCAGGGGTTAGTTTTTTTTAAAAAAAAAGGTTTTTATTGTCCCCAAAATTTTAGACGAAAAAAGGGGGGCGTATTAAAAAAAACCCTAAACTATTATTTTAAAAAATGAAATTTTTTTGCCGAGTCCCCATTAAAAGGTTTTACGTGTCAACACTGTAAAGAAGTGTGAGCCGGGGATTTTAAACCAAGTATAAAAATTTGCCTGTCATTTATTAAAAAAAATTTGGTTTTTGACGCAAATTTAAAAATTCGGGGCAAAAGGGGGAAGCGAGAGAGATAAATTTCTCGTTGTCTCAAAATTTTCGATAAATATTTCGAGACAGACGAGAAAAGGGGCGAGACGGGGAAACGTTTTCCGTCTCGTTTTGTCTCGTTTTGTCTGAGTTGTTTTGGTTTTTTTAAAATTAAATTAATTTTAGTATAAAAAAAAAAATTGGTATTGTATAGGAAAATTTTAAAAAAAAAAATTAGTTCGGAATTTAAAACAAAATGCTTGGACCCGTCGATTTTTTTTTTTGGGGTACATGTTAAAATTTTTAAGCAATTTTTTTGGTCTGCACAGTGCACAAGGCGGTGATAAAAAAACTTTTTTTTTAAAGGGGAAAAAATTTTTTTTAATTATTACATATTTAACCAATGTTTAATTCAAAAAAATGTTCATTCTCAATTTTTTGTCCAATTTTTAACTTTTTAAAAAAAAAATTAGGATCCCAAAACCCCTTTTGGGAAAAGGGGAATATTCTTATACCTACGTAACTTTCTGGGTAGAGAATATAAGGGGTATGGAAATTTTTTGAATTAAAAAAAATAGAATTAAAAAACTGTAAAAATATAAGTAGGTAGGGGTATTTTTTTTAAATTTAAAAAAAATTTTTTTTGAAAACCCCCTTTAATTTTTTTATGGACGTCCGTAAAAATTTAAAATATCTTTAAATTTAAAAAGCACTATTTAATATTTAAAAAATAATAACATAAGCAAAATTATCTACAAATCTTATATTCAAGGCATTAAATTTTTTATTCCTCGCCATTTGACTCACCCTGTATTTTATATACCTACAAACTAATAGCAAAATCTGCTGCTAACTGGTATGTATTTTAAGAAGGGGGGATTGTTTTTATTTTAAAATTTAAAAATTTTTTAAAACATAATAGCGGAAATTTTTCTCAACTAAAAAAAAAACTTTAAAAAACAACCCTCTGTATAGGCATCAAAAAGTGCCCCGTAAATTTAAAATAAACCGTAGAAGAAATACGTAAAAAAATACGGGCTGTCCCATTTATGATGTATCTTTTTTTGGGGAAAACCCCCTTTTTAAAAATGTTTAAATTTTTTTTTAAAAATCCTTTTTTAAAAAAAAAAGTTGACGTGATTGAGCTTTTTTCAAATTGTGTAGTTTTCTAAAAATTTTGGGGATTTCAGATTTTACAACCCCTTTTTAAAATGCAATTTTAAAAAAAAAATAAAGAAGCTTTTTTTTTTTTTTTTAAAAAAAAAAATATAGAACATGTAAGTGACATAAAAATGTCCAAAAAATAAAAAAAAATCTAAAAGATAATAAAAAAAAAAAAAAAAAGGTAAAATGTTTTCTAGAAGTTTTTCTTATAATTATACAGGGTGTTTTAGCAATATTTTTTTAAAATTTTTTTAACTGGGGTTAGATCTTAAAAAAAAATCTCTAAAACATAAGTCCGATTACGTTTAAAAAAATTTGGGAAAAACGCAGGGTCCTTAAGTTAAAAAGAAGCTTTAATTGTACATAATTTTTTACAACAATTATTTTGATAAAACAACTTAAAATACAATTTTTTATTTATTTTTTTTGAGAGACAAAGAAACCCCCACTTTTCAAAAGGGAAAAAAAAAAATTGGTTTTAATTTTTTTCTTGAAAGCAAAGAAAATTTAAAAAAAAACAAATCAAATAGTTGTATTTAAGGGGTTTTTTTAGGGGGAAAACCCCCAGTGTTAAAAATTTTCCCAAATTTTAAAAAACTTGGGTTTTTTTTATATTTCCAAAATAAGGGAAGAATAACCCCCGGGGAAATACATAAGTTGTCTTCTGTAATTTTTTTTTTATGCGTTTGAGGGAAAACAAAACCCCCCCCCGGGTTGTTTTTCAAAAGGGGAATTTTTAAAATTTGAAATGATATATAACTCTATTTTTTTAGATTTATGATTCCCAATAAATTTGTGTCTCCCTAATTCGTGAGAAATCAAAAAAATTTTGCAAAAAAACCCCCCAAAAAAATCACGCACGACCGCAGTTCCCGATTAAAAAAGGGGGGACTCGCCTATCGTGAATCGTCAGTCACTTGTTGCCTAGATTCGCGAATGTCTCACGGTGCCGGGGGTGACTGATTGGGGGTTTTTTTTTTAAAAATCGACGGGTTTAAAAAAGGGGTTTTTCTTTTTTTAAAAAAAAAAAAAAAGTCTAAAAATTTTAAAGGGGGAATTTTTCTTTTTTTGAGAAATTATGTCGGTGGAAACGCAGCAGTACCCGACGATTTTTTCTAATGTGGCGAGTTTTTTGGGACTAAGTACTACCGAAGCGGCTTTGAAGTTTGAGGAAGACAGGTAAACGTAAACTTGTGGTGTATTCTGTCACAAGATATTTGACAGCCTTTAGCATATTTTTTTTGTTTTATTTTTATAAAGGGCAGATTTTGTCATTGATATTTAAATAACTTTTTTTAAACGTAAATATTTTTTTACTTAATTTAAACCAAATTATTTAAAAAATGCAATGATATATGCCCCTGCATGAAACAATAATTTAAAAAAAAAAAGTTTTCTAAAGATACCACTATATACCTAGTTGTGGGTGGCTCTAGCATTTTTAATATTGTTTATCTAAAAAGTAAAACATGGGACCCCTACGAAATATATACTAGATTCCTCAAGGGGAACGCATTGGTAAAGAAAAAATTTATTTGGTAAAGAAAATTTTCGTTTTAAAATTTGCGAAAAAAAGTTGATTTTTTACAGCGCCTCAGAGAAAAATATGTTTTAAAAAAAAATCCTCAATTTGTATTTTTTGGGGGAATTTGATCAATTTTATCATTAAACCCAAAATTGTCAAAATTATTCAACAATTTTCTTTTACAAATATTTCAGATGCCTCTAATTTCAAGAAAAATGCAGATGTTTTGCGAAATTTGGGTTCAAAAAAATTGATGCTGTTTGAAACAGTAAAATTTTAAAAAAAGTGGTTTTCCCCCAAAAATTACCGCCACCATTAATTTTACTTTTTCCCCTGGTTTTTTTGGGGGTCGCAAAGAAATGTATTTTTTTTTAAGAATTGTAAAATTTTTTTTAGTTGTTGTGTTTGGCAACACAACAAATAAATACTTTCCTTTATGTTGAACATTTTCAATTTTTTAATGTGTTAACTCATCCCATCTACAAGCCCCAGTAATCCCCATAATTAAAGCTACTTTCATTAGTAAATACTCACTGTCGGGGGCCTGTCGTAAAAAGGTTTCGATTTCATTTATTTTCAAAGTTTTGGACTTTTTGTGTCTTACTTTTCAAGAAACCAGTTAATTTGCCATATTTTAAAATGTCGATTTTCTTATACCGATGAAGGGTCGAGCGAAGCATGGAGTATGTAGTCCATAAAGACAATAAAGCTATTTTTTTCTGCAAATGTAAAAATAAGCCAGCAAAACGTTTTCGTCAATTCTTTTTCTCTCTTGAATCCATCAATTTTTCAAAAACTTTGCACTCCTTGTCATAACAATTTTGGGATTTTTCTGGTAATATCTGCAATTCTCATTAATTTCTTCCATTTTTTAACTCTAAAAACCGCTGTTGGCACAAAAAGAACCTAACAATTTCAAAATTTATTTGAATAATTGATAATAATATTTTAAGTCTCATGGCAACCAAAAACAACCTACTTGAATCCAAGCTTGAATGCTAAGGGTGCATTTACACTGTGCAAGCAGCTGCAGCATAAACACAAAACGTCAACGCAAAACGTCAGGAAATAAAAATTTATAAATCCTGCTTTAAAAGAGACTCATTCCCAAAAATGCCTGTTAGTTTTTTCAATTCTCGAATAAACCTGCTGCTCACTACTTCGATTAAATATTTACTAAAACAAAAAAAAAATAAACAGTTTTATAGAATCACGCGACGCCTGGACGGATAAAACCACCAAACTGGAACCCCCAGCATTATTCCTACTATTTTGTCATTCTAAGAATTGAAACTTGGTTGTGGCTGTGTGCACGTAAGAATTTAGGAAATGAAGAGACTTTGTATTTCGTGCAAATTTTTATTAAAAAATCATAAAACAGAGCGCTTTCGGTAAAACCATCATCAGTGCTATCTACAAGCAAGAAATGAACTTTTAAAAGAAAGACTGAAAAATTTTGTTGGAATATTTTAAGGGAAATTTTCAAAAAAACTGTATTTTGTGATTTTTTAATTTTTTTATATTTTAAAATTTATTTTGCGTGAAATTAAACATTAAATATAGTTAATCAATGTGAAGTGATGAATTTAGTAGACTTGGTACGGAAAGGAAAAGCAAAAGAAAAGAAAAGTTCAAAACTTACTCGTCGTCAAAACAGGAGCCGCAGCAAATTTGAGCCAACAAAACATTTAGAGGGCTTCAAAAAATATCACATTATTACACAAATTAAAATAAAAAATCAAACAACATTAATATTTGCTTTTCCCTTATTAAAGGGTGAAATTTAAAAAAATTTAAAAAACTATACCATTTTTTTGGAAAGACGAAACTTGATTGGGGTTAGGTTAGGAACCAGTTGTACTGACGTATAAAAAAGGATAGACAACCATTTTAAAGGGTATAGAAAAGGAAGTACTAATTGAGGTTGTTTAGAATGGGTTGTTAAGAACTTGTAAAATTATTATTTTTTAAAGGCTGTGTTAGAGAAATGGAATCAAAAAACAATTTAAGTAATGATTATTTGTTATAACTTTGATATAATTAAGAAATCGTAATTTGTAGTAAATTATGACAAATGTGAAAATATTTATGAAAAACGGGGGGGGGCGTTCAAAAATCAGATTGAGTATTTTATTTTGAAACTTTTAATATAACTGAGAAATTCTTACTTCTAAACAGAAACGTAAATTGTAATGAACTATGAAAAATTTAAAATTGTTTTGTCTGAGAAACGTTACAGAGTGAAAATTTGGTTTTTTAAATGGAAAACCTTAAAAAAAAGAAAAATTTTAAAAAGAAGAAATTTTGAAAAAGAAAAATTAATATCTAAAGGTCCCTAACTCATTCTCCTGACATTCCCGGGGTCTACCAAAGAAGCTCACAAGGTTGGGAAAATAGTAGAGGAGATGTTAGTGGAGTTAGAAAAAGGGTTGATTGTTTGATAAGGGGTTATTATGGTTATAGGAAGGACATAGCGGAGAAGAGGTGAGGTTCTTTTGAAAACCCCCAGGACTGGAGGAGGCAGAGTGCAGCAGACAAATGAAAATCCTTTTAAATTAATTAACTGTTATGTTTGGGTCGAAAAGATTGTTTTAAATCAATTGAATGCCTTTTTTGAATTGTTGAAAGGAATATGGGAATCATGTAATATACAAAGAGAAATTTAAAAAAACAGACCATAATTAAAAATTGTTTACACAAAAAGCAGGGCAAAAGTAATAACCTCCAATTTTTCCATTTCTAAAATATTAAAGCATTCTTAAAAAAAAAGGATCGAAATATAGTAGAACACACCTGAAGTTTATTATATATATATATATATATATATATATATATATATATATATATATATATATATATATATATATATATATATATATATATATATATATATATATATATTTTGAAAACCCTGTTCGAAAAAATGAACCCCTAAATTCCTCCACGAAATTGGCTAAACTGAAACTAAAAAATCAGGGCGTTTAATCTTTAAGCTTTAATACACGAAATTAGTAATTATTAAAAAAATGGAAATTGGATTAATTTCGTTTTTCAACTTTTTGAAAAAAAAATAGAAAATATACCCATAAATTTGAAGAAATCCAAGCCGTTCTCAAGATATGATGGAGAGAAGTTTGAAAAACATAGTTTTGAAAAAAAAACGTTTGAAGTTTGAACCTGCTAAACCAGAGAACCCCCTTAACGTTTATTTATCTCAAGAAAAAATTACTATTTCGATAAGTATTTACTAAAACAATAAATAATTAATGGAGGGGTAAACCATCAGCGGAAAAAATAAAACGTCAACATTATTCCTAGTATTTTGCCACTCTGAGAACTATTTTTGCTGTAATTTATACCAATGAATCTGGCTTACCGAACCTTATGTTTAATGTTTTATTTATTAACTTTTTTGCAATTGAATTTCTTAGACTGTTTAAAAAATATTAGTACTTACTGCACCAGGTTCAGGGTTGCCATCTCTAAAATTTGGCAACCAGGACAAGACGCGTGAAAACCTCGGATTTTAGAGCTCAGAACCCGGACATGTCAGCAGGTTTTTTAAACATAGTCAGTGTAATTGTAAAAAAAACAGTTTAAAATGTCATAAATTATCTTTTTATTTATTTTTACACCTTAAAATTAAATTAAGTCTTTTTTTTATCATCGGTGGCCGGGGGGACGGTGAATTTAGCGAGTAGGTTCGTCGGTTGATCGCAGCGTGCGGGCACAGTGCTTGTGCCGTGGGCGGCCCAAAACTTTAAATTTTTAAACCTGGACTACAAATGAAGCTCCACCTGTCCTAAACTAGGACAAATCTGAGGAAACCCGGACGGATGGCAACCCTATTTAAAATTTAAAAAAAAAATTAAAATTTTGTTCAGTAAAATACTTCTGTTGGGTATTTTAGAAGTTTGCATTCTGATTAAACCTCAGTTTTTGAGATCATAAGTGTTTTTGGTATGATTCGTTATAATTAAAAAACTTTTAAACTATATTTCATATTAATAGCCCTAAAACTTTATTAGTCCCCAGTTTATAAATTTTGTTTTATTCAGGATTGTACGCTTTCATTGTTTCGATTAAAAGTTTTGCTTGCAGAAATGCGGATATTTTACTAAATATATTAGATATCTTTTGTTAGAGAGAGCAACGGTAATATATAAAGGTAAAATAAAAGGCTGTAACGTCAATGATAACGTTACTTTAAATAAAATAAAAAACATAAAATTTACAAATTGAAAAGTACCTAATAAACAAGGTTTTTGAATTGGATTACTGACGTTTAGAGAACGCCTAATACTATTCGTCACTGTGACGTTAGAATAAGGACGTCTCTGTAATGTTCTCTTTGGTCACATGACAGTTTGGTTTGGGTATGACCAAATTCGACATGGGTGCTATGGTACGTATGACAACAATTCGATGATTTCTTGACCGCAATAAAATTTAAATTACAACCCTCAGTGGAAAAACCAACCATAAATAGGTTGCCTGACAAATATCTATTGTGTAGGCACCGCACCTTTTGAAAGGGTACAGGTCCTGATTACCTACTAATATTAATAGTTTAGGTTAGTTATTTTGGATGCTCAATAAAACCTTGACAAACTCCAAACAACTGATAAAGTAAGACGAAAAGACTCTGCTTTATATTCAGCACCTGCAGTTTGCCTATAACCTACATAATATACCAAAAAGTAGGTACAATAATAAATAGAGAAAATGTTAAGTCCAGACCTACATGCGGGTACCCAAAGTATATTGAGTTTTACGACTAACAGTAGCAGGTAAAACGAGAAATCAACGAATTATTGTGGAACGTACCATACCTACTAGTCCGGGAGATATACGCATGAAACATTTTATTAACTACTAAGAACTATAGTCAGTTGAAAGTCTCTGCTCAGCGGGTTTAAATTGCATTTTTTTTACCTAGGAAAAATCATGAAAACGCAGTTTTTTCAATATAACTAGGAAACTATTAATTTTAGAAAAAAAGGTATAGAATCAAAATTATTGGTCTAATAAAACTACGTAATTTTTGTTTTATAAAATTTTTTGTAGCACTTTTAGTTTTTGAGATATAAACGATTTAAAATAAAAACACAAATATCTTAAAAACTAAAGAAGCTGCGAAAAAAAAGTATTTAACCAAATATATGCTTTTTAAAAAGCTCTATAAGGAAGTCTATATACACATTTTTAATAAAATAAGGAATAAAGGAGATATAAGCAATAAAGTGGTTTTGGCCAAAAATTTCGCTAATAACAATATTTTTTGGTACAAGTAAGTTTATCAACTCCGATCCATCTAAAAAAAAATTTATTAATTTCTAGGCCAGGTGGGGAAAATTTAAAAATTTTTTAAAATAAAAAAATCTTAAATTTCAAAATTTTATTGAAGATCCACGGTTTCGGTCTACGACCATTTTCAAAATCTTTTAAAAGAATGATTAAAAATAAAATAAAATTTTTAAATTACCAGATGGTATAGTAAACTTTTTGGACAAATTAGTTTTGCAGCGTCGGATGGGCCCCAAAATCGTTTGA